>ML299916.1:0-28619 GCA_005239495.1 Nicotiana undulata | reverse complement strand
CTGTGCATTTTGTTGCACATGTACCTTTATAGTACAATGATCGATTTGGGGACTTATACGGGCCGCATTCATCCAGTGGCGTTCCACAGCTGCTGGAGGCTCCCTTCTGTGTACTTACATTTTATATTTATTGCCTTTGTCCAATTTGTTTTTCGGACAAGCGTTGTATAATTGTATAAATTCTTAGAAATTGCTCATGGACTTGTGTCATCGGGTTCTGGGGATGTCTTGGTAATTTTCTTTTGTATTAAGTTGGTTTCTCGCCGTATTTAAATTGCGAAATTTATTTAGTTAATAATGAAAATGCAAGAAGAGGCTTCAATTCGAAAATGTTAAGCAGGAAGTTGTTTGGACTAGTTCAGGGGTCGGCTTGCCTGACAGTGGTGTCCGGCGCCATCACAACCCATAGGTTTGGGGTCGTGACATGAGTTCATCATCCGATCCCGAGATGCGCCGTTTCTAATACTGATTGGTTTAAAGGGGACATTCCCTTACGCCCCTGTTCGAGTTATGAGACAAGCTGGTAGGAATCAAGTCATACCTAGGGTCGAGAAAATGAGCCATCTTCGAGCAGACTTTCAAAATGATGATAGTCCTCATAAGTGCCAAGCTCAGCACCTATGGCACTGCAAGATTATACTTGAGAAAGACACCATAGAGCCAGACAGGTATCGTGCCGGTTGTACCCCTTTCTATCTTGGTTGGTTAGAAAAGGATCTGAGTGGTCAAAGCAAGCCAGGGTACGTCCGAGGCCACAGGGTTATAGATTAAAGGGATGAAGCACAACTCAAGTTCAACCAGCTGCGCAAAAGGATCCGTGAATGTGAGGATGAACACCACAAAATACATGAGTCTAACAAGAAGCTAGCTGAGGACTGGAAAGACATGGCCGTCAGCACCAACAAGAGGTTAGGATACTTAGAACGAGGTATAGTCGAGCTGGAGGAGAAATTCATCAAAAGGGTCGAAGACTGCCAAAAGGCTGAAGGAACTGAAGGAGGACATCTCGCCAGAGCATACCCGTTGCTGGGACTTCGTGAGCTAGGAAAGCTGTTCGAGGGAAGCAGGAATGTCGAATCTGGGGAAGGTCCTTCTGGGACCAAATAGATAGGCATGTCTTTATTTTTCTGTCAATGTAATAAGGCCAATGGCCATTAGTGACTTTTATTTTCATTTAGTTAGTGTCGTTTTTGGGATTTGTCTATTTTTCTTATCAATAAAATGAGGCATTTAGCATCTTAAGTTCTCCAAATCAACTTGTCGCTAGGCCTACCTAGGGCACAAAGAGGTTCCCAAATTAGGACACGCTTTACGTTCCCGCATTATGTGTTTAAATACTGTAATATTTTTCATAATCCTCACTGACTTGGCTACCTTTTGTTTTTGTTTCCTTTTCTTTTATTATTCCCCTCCCTAAAGGTTAGTTCGTGCATTCTGGCATCATCAGTCTATCGCACAAGATCCAAGGGTCCTTCGCCTACTCCTCCTCCTAGTCCTCCTAAAGGTAGAAACAAAGGCAAGATTAAGATGGCCGAATCCAGCTGCATCAGAAAGGAAAATTTGGTTGAACAAGTAGAGGCCACTGACGGCCGAGGTATTCAGGTCATGAGAACATGTCACCACTAGAACAAAAATTGCTGAAGTTTCAAGAAGAACTCGACGAGGTCCGGAATCTAGCCAACCTGTCATTTTCCCTCAATGTCCCAGACGTCAACTTTCCAAGTGCTAAAAACCCTACACCTCCACCGAATATCCAAGGGCAACAGAATCATCCCGCACCTCATCATCACGCCACTCCCCAAAAGGACCAAACTCTCCCGGCACAGTGCAATGCTTGCCATACCTCAAACAACACTCCACTACTCGTCCCAGAACCTCAAAACCCCACAAAAGACCACTTCCATGCCTATAACAATCCCATCTATGTGGAAACCGTGACCCACTCCACTCTGTCTATCTCACATACATCCGAGTCTGATGAAAAGGACCTACTTATCAAAAACTTGGCCGAGGAGCTTAGGAAACTGACCAGCCGAGTCCAGGGTGTTGAAGGACCAAGGGAATTGAAGGGTTGAATTATGAAGACCTTTGTATACAGCCTGATGTTGAACTGCCCGAGGGGTACAAACCTCCAAAGTTCTAAATGTTTGACGGTACTGGTGATCCGAGAGTCCATCTGAGTACCTATTGTGAAGAGCTGGTTGGAGTTGGTAAGGATGAAAGAATCCGCATGAAGCTATTCATGAAGAGTTTGAAGGGAGATGCATTGTCTTGGTACATCAGCCAGGACCCTAAAAAATGGACAAATTGGGTAGGTATGGCAACTGACTTTATGGACAGGTTTAGATTCAACACAGAGAACGCGCCAGACGTGTTCTATATCCAGAATTTGAAGAAGAAACCCACAGAGACCTTTCGCGAGTACGCTACTCGCTGGAGGTCCGAAGCTACTAAAGTCAGACCTGCTTTAGAAGAGAAGCAGATGAACAAGTTCTTTGTCCGAGCCCAGGACCCGCAATACTATGAACGGTTGATGATGATTGATAATCACAAGTTCTCCGACATTATAAAATTAGGGGAGCGGATTGAAGAAGGTATTAAGAGCGGTATGGTCACAAATTTTGAAGCCTTGCAAGATACAAACAAGGCTTCACAGTCCGGTGGCGTGTCTAAGAAAAGAGACGTGGGAGCTGTAATGGTTGCAACGAGAGCTAAATCCCCACTCAAATACCAAATTTATCCAACACCTCCACTCACATACCAGCCAACCCCGAATTACCTAGCACCCTCACCTTCTTACCAAGCTCCACCGCCTAACTACCAATCTCCGCCGCCCACATATCAACCTACTTCACCCAGATACTCACAACGCACTCCTGTTTACCACACTTATAACTCCCAGCCATCCCATTACCAATCACCCCCTACACGTCAAAACTTCCCTAGACCTCGGCCTAATTTTGATGGCAGACCTCCAAAACAGTACACTGCCATAGCTGAACCCATTGACCAGTTATATGAGAAACTCAAAGTTGCCGATTACGTCACCCCCATCCCCGCTGCAACCCCTGAGAACCCTTCTCAATAGGTTAACCCAAATAAATCCTGTGCATACCATTCCGGCATGAAGGGACACACCATCGATGAATGCCGCTCTTTGAAGGACAAGATATAGTCCCTAATTGATAACAAGATTATTTTGGCAAAAGATCCCGCTCCGAACGTCCGCAACAATCCTTTGCCAGACCATAAGGGTGGAGGTATTCATATGATTGAAATAGAAGATGATTGGGATCCCGAGGGATCAATCGGGTTGATCGCAGAAGGCGATGACCCAAAGAAATCAACAGTCACTCTCAACCCGATCATAGTTCAGATTCAACCATCTGAGAACGCTGAGGTGAATATGTCTATACCACTAGAGTTTGAAGTAGCGCCATCTGTAAAGGCACCAGTACCGATTGAAGTCGAGTTTGTATCTCCAGCAAATGCACTGGCACCGTTCGAGGTTGCAGTCTTTCCACACCGAACACACATTCCATGTGAAGTAAGGATGGCCGCACCAATTTCGGTGGCAATGTCAACCACGCCCTCCTTCTATTCAAATGATATCCCTTGGGACTATACGACTGAGGCGAGAAGGAAAAGCAAGGTCAGGTTTGAGGAAGCTGTCACAGCATAGGGAATGACGAGATTTGGTAGGATTTACACCCCTGAACATCTGGCCGAATCGAGCAAGCAGGCTGCCAATCGGACTCCCCTTATTGAGATAGGTCCAGATGACCTTTGGAGGAAAGTACAGGCTAAGGAGTACTCGGTCATCGACCAGCTAAACAAGACGCCAGCACAAATATCCATCCTCTCTTTGTTGCAGAATTCTGAGACGCACAGAAGTGCCCTGTGGAAGGTGTTGAGTGAAGCGTATGTATCAAACAAGATCACTAGTGGGGAAATGGACAACATGGTAGGCCAGGTGTTTGAAAGTCACAAGATCATCTTCCATGAGGACGAGTTACCACCTGAAGGATTGGGGCACAACAAAGCACTGCACATCACCGTGCAATGCGACGATTATTTCATCACAAGAATCTTGATCGATGGAGGATCCAGTCTTAACATTTGCTCGTTGATAACGCTCAAGAAATTAGGTAAAGGTCTGCATGAGATAAAGGATGGAGCAATCAATGTGAAAGCTTTTGATGGATCTCAAAGGTCCACCATTGGTGAGATAAACCTATGCCTGCAAATGGGACCGACTTGGTTCAATGTTGACTTCCATGTGATAGATGTGCCGGCATCCTACAACCTATTGTTGGGACTACCCTGGATCCATGCTGCTGGGGCCGTAGCATCAACGCTACATCAGGCAGTGAAGTTCGAGTGGAACCACCAAGAGGTGATTATTCATGGTGACGGTAGAAACCCTATTTACAACCGTCAGACTATTCCGATGATCGGAGGAAGAAGAAAGTTGGGTGGAGAAACTTACCACCACATTGAACGGGTCAATGCCATCGACAAGGACACATGGTGGGATAGCAAGATCGAGAGTATATTAAACTGGAATGGGTATGAGCCTGGAAAAGGGCTCGGCAAGATCTTTCAAGGAATCTCCAAACCTATCAAGATAAAAAACCATGGCACCACTTTCGGTCTGGGATATGACTACACTTGGGAAAAGTACAACGACTGGTCGCCACCTTTGCGTGGTCCTTACTACCTATTGGAGCAGCCGATACCGCATCTGGAGCAGACTTTCCAACAAGCCGATGTTATTTATGGGTCAGACGAGGAGGAAGCACTAGCAGCAATGAGGAATTTGTTTCTGGAGGACGATGATATGGATTGTTGTGTTGTTCTCGAGGAGGAAGGGGAGGAAGGCCCTTCCATACAAACTGTGAGCAGAGGGACATACCTCAAGAACTGGTCTATCACGACAACCAAAGCCCGACGAGCCTCGGGGTAGCGAGGCTAAAACAAGCGTTATTTACTGTTTTCTTTAATAAAATGATTTTTTTTCCGCATTTCTCAATTCCTGCAATAAGATCCTCAATGTTCAAAACAATTATTCAATTTATCAAAGCATTTTCTAATTTCTCTTATTTATTACTACTGTTTTCTCTCATTACTTTATCTATACAACATTACTATTACTTGTCTTGATGAACCGGTGACTGTGGCATGCAATAAGACAACGCAACAAACAGACGTTAATTCAGAAGAAGATGATATACTTGACGAGATTGTCAAAGAATTTGAGAATTTTGAGAACAGACCTAAGTCCAACCTGGACGAGACTGAAGTTATCAACCTGGGAGATTCGGAAAACGCCAAGGGGACTCGCATCGGCATTCATTTGTCACCATCAGAAAAGAAAGAATACACAGAGTTTCTGAAAGGGTATGAGGACATATTCGCCTGGTCATATGATGACATGAATGGTCTAAGTACATCTATTGTGGCTCAAAAATTTCCAACCAATCCAATGTGTCCACCGGTAAAGCAAAAGCTCAGAAATTTCAAACCCGACATGAGTTTGAAAATCAAGGAAGAAGTTACCAAGCAGATCAACGCCAAGGTTCTCAGGGTAGTTGAGTACCCGACATGGTTAGCCAAAATTGTGCCAGTACCAAAGAAGGATGGGAAGGTCAGAGTCTGTGTCGACTACCGAGATCTCAACCTAGATAGTCTGAAAGACGACTTCCCCTTTCCAAATCTACATATCCTGATTGAAAATTGCGCCAAGCATGAACTACAATCATTCGTGGATTGCTTCACTGGTTATCATCAGATTTGGATGGATGAGGAGGATGCTGAGAAAACGGCTTTCATCACGCGGTGGGGAGCGTACTGTTACAAGATGATGCCATTCGGCCTGAAGAATGCATGGGCCACTTATATGAGGGCTATGACCACCATATTCCACGACATGATTCACAAGGAGATCGAGGTATACATGGATGATGTTATTATCAAGTCCAAGAAATCCACTGATCACATAGAAGAATTGAGTAAGTTCTTCAATAGGTTGCGAAAATACAATATGAAGCTGAATCCCGCGAAGTGTGCATTCGGGGTTCTTGCTGGGAAGTTGCTGGGATTTATTGTCAGCCGCCGGGGAATAGAATTGGATCCGTCAAAGGTTAAAGCCATTCAAGAATTACCACCACAGAGAAACAAGAAAGATGTGATGAGCTTCTTGGGAAGGCTTAATAACATCAGCCGGTTTATAGCACAATCTACAGTTATATGTGAGCCGATCTTCAAAATGCTGAAGAAGGACGATGCAACCAAATGGACCGATGAGTGCCAGAAGGCTTTCGATATAATCAAGGAATATTTGTCAACACCACCAGTCCTAGTACCACCTGAGCCAGGTAGACCTCTGTTACTCTACCTTGCAGTGTTAGATGGGGCTTTCGGTTGCATTCTGGGGCAACATGATGAAACAAGGAGAAAAGAGCAAGCAATTTATTATCTCAGCAAGAAGTTCACTCCGTATGAGGCTCGGTATTCTCTTCCGGAATGCACCTGCTCTGCTTTGACTTGGGTCGCTCAAAAGTTGAGGCATTACTTTTGTTCCTACACGACATATCTCATATCAAGGATGGATCCATTAAAGTACATCTTTCAAAAGCCCATGCCAACTGGCAAGCTGGCCAAGTGGCAAATCCTACTGAGTGAGTTCGACATTGTTTATGTAACTCAGAAAGCAGTCAAGGGACAGGTTCTGGCAGACCACCTTGCTGAGAACCCCGTGGACGGAGAATACGAACCTCTTAAAACGTATTTTTCTGATGAAGAGGTATCGTTCATAGGAGAAAACATTGCCGAATCCTATGACGGTTGGAGGATGTTCTTTGATGGAGCAGCAAACTTCAAGGGAGTTGGCATTGGAGCAGTCCTAATATCGGAAACTGGTCAGCATTATCCGGTGTCTGCCAAACTCAGATTCCCCTGCACCAACAATATGGAAGAATATAAAGCCTGTATCTTAGGGCTCAACATGGCCATTGACATAAACGTCCAGGAGTTGTTAGTGATTGGTGACTCTGATTTGCTGATACATCAGGTACAAGGAGAGTGGGCAACCAAGAATTCCAAGATACTACCGTATCTGCATCACCTACAGGAATTAAGAAAGAGGTTCACAAAGATAGAATTCCGGCATGTCCCCAGAATCCAGAATGAGTTCGCCGACGCATTGGCTACTTTGTCCTCAATGATCCAACATCCGGAAAAGAATTTCATTGCCCTATTCCCGTAAAAATCCATAATCAACTAGCTTACTGTGCCCACGTTGAAGAAGAAGCAGACGGAAATCCTTGGTTTCATAACATCAAGGAATATTTGGTAAAAGGTGATTACCCAGAGCTTGCGAATTCCACTCAGAAACGCACACTTCGAAGAATATCCAACAATTTCTTTCACAGCAGAGGAATACTGTATAGGAGGACTCCCGATTTGGGACTATTAAGGTGTGTTGACGCAAAGGAAGCATCGAAACTACTAGAGGGAATTCATGCTGGGACCTGCGGTCCACATATGAACAATTTCGTTATGGCAAAGAAGATACTTCGAGATGGTTACTTTTGGATGACTATGGAAACAGACTGCATCCAATACGTCCGAAAATGCCAGCGCTGTCAGATACATGGAGATATGATAAAGTTACCCCCGAGTGAGCTCAATGCAACAAGTTCACCATGACCGTTCGCCGCCTGGGGCATGGATATTGGACCAATCGAGCCTGCCGCCTCCAACAAACACAAGTTCATTTTGGTCGCCATTGATTACTTCACTAAATGGTTCGAAGAAGCCTCCTACAAAGAAGTTACTAAGAATTGAACTACGCCTAACCTAATTCCCGTTTAAGAGGGGATACGTAAATATCCCTATGGGTTCGGTCACAATTCAATAAAAAATTCATTTTTTCCCCGCAATTGGAAACTGGGGCAGAATTTTGAGGAGGACCCTCAAAATTTTGAAGCAAGTTCAGCCGATCGCCGCAGGAGCAACAGTCAGAATTATTCACCCATCAAACTGGCGCAGAATTTTGAGGAGGACCCTCAAAATTCCGTAGCAGGAGAGGTTGCAATGTCTTGAACCGTGTCACGGTCATCGGTACATCTAAAACTATTTCATATTATATGTTTATATTATACTTTTACAAAATCATGCATACTTAAACAGCTTGTTTAGCAAACGCTACCCCAATGATACATACAGTATCATCAGATTAAGCCGAACGAGTCAAGCGAAAGCCAGCGGGGATACGAACTAACCTCCCCCTCTACAAAACTCACAATCTTTCTGTGGATGCACGTACAAAGAACAAACATGCAGAGAAGTCTCAAATTTCATCACAATCGCGAACGCTAAAGGTCGATGTCCACACAAAAGATGAACATGTTCAAAGTCACAATTCTCAAAACTGTCACACTTGCCGTCGTCTATCATCAATACAAACAACGCCCCGTAGTCACAATACAGTGCCGCAATTTATTACCAGCTAAGAATTCCTACCGTCATTTATTTTTCTGCATAAGGCTACCTTTCTGCCTTCCGAGGTTAAGCTCTACCTCCATCTGCATTGCATAAGGCTACTATTCTGCCTTCCGAGACTAAACGCTGTCTCCATCTGCATTCGCATCCTACATATGGCTACCTTTTGGCCTTCCCAGGTTAAACTCTACCTCCATCTGCATTGCATAAGGCTACTATTCTGCCTTTCGAGACTAAAACGCTGTCTCCATCTGCATTCGCATCTTGCATAAGGCTACCTTTCTGCCTTCCGAGGTTAAACGCTACCTCCATTCGCATCTTGCATAAGGCTACCTTTCTGCCTTCCGAGACTAAACGCCGTCTCCACTTGCATCGCATTCTTGCATAAGGCTACCTTTCTACCTTCCGAGGTTAAACACTACCTCCACCTGCATTCACATAAGGCTACTATTCTGCCTTCCTAGGCTAAACGCTACCTCCAATTTACTCTTCAAAGCAACCACTGCCTCAAGCACTATTTACTTCGCTTTTCTTTCGGGCTAAGCTCTGTCCCTTTAATTCGCAAGACTAAGCTCTATCTTGTTAGCATCATATTATTGCATCTTCATGGGCTGAAATATCGCCAACCTATCCAAAGGCGTCATTGTTCAGAGGCACCATCTTCATGGCCCGAGAACACCATGTCATGACCTGAGGATTTCTTTTATCACTTTTGCATACCATTATTCAAAGGCATCATGGTTCGGAGGCACCATCCTCATGGCTCGAGAACATCATTTCATGGCCTCGCGAATCCCACATCAAGCAATTCATGGCCCATGACATCATGGTCTAAGGACGTCATCCTTAACCGCCCCAAGGCAACATTCATGGTCCAACGGGAACTTGCATCATGTTTTAATTACGCACAATATATGCTTGTACTGTTCATTTGCAGGTAATCCGTCTAGCAACAACCATCCTGGTAGGAGCGGTCCCGCTCTAGTTCTCCCAAACTACCCCGTTAGCCGTTCGTTCGCCTAACCCTACACTTCGCGTCCGCTCTTGTAAAACTTCATCGGTATACTTCGCCGATGACTCCTGAACTACATATGGCCTGATTCTTGTAAAACCAGGGATATGCAAGCAACTCAGAAACCGGGGTGCGGCCTAAATCTTTTTTAACCATTTTTGCTCGGTCAAAATTGGCCATCATATCTTTATCCGACAACTCTTACATCCTTTCCGGGTAAAGAGGAGCAGCTGTTGATACCCAATTTTTTCTCAAATTATTTTTCAAACTTGCATATATACCTTCAAAATCACTTTTCATATTTTTCCATGACTTTTCATATTTTTATCAATTTATTTTTTATTTATTTAGTATTTTATATTCAATAATTATTCATAAATTGTATTATAAATAAATTCAAAATGTTTCTCAGATCAATATGTCATTTTTAATCCTATTAGGATCTGATTATTTCACAAATCAGCCAATTTGGTATAATTTAGCTATAATTAAATAAATTTTGCAATTATAGCCTAATTGTACATTTATGCTATTTTAATTCGATAATTAGTCATTTTATATTTTAATATTAGCTAATTACCTTAATTCTCATCTATGTAGCATTAATTTCATTTTATATAACTATTAGCTATTTTTATTAATTATTTATATTATTTTGATGGGTATTTAATAGTTAGCCATTTTTATTTAAAACATAGCCTAAATTAAACCCAACCCACCAGATTAAATTAACCCAATTAACCCCAGCCCAAAACCTAAACTCCTACCCGGCCCAACCCCAGGGCTAATCTGAGCCGTTGATAAATTAAATCAACGGCCCAGATCAATGTTACCATAATTAAACCTAACCTAACCCCCCCGACCCCCTCATTTCATTCGTCTCTCATCTCTCTACTCTCTCTCTCTCTCTATCTCTCTAGTCTCTTCTAGAGACTTCCTGTCTCTCCGATGAACCACTTCGTCTTCTCCGGCCGTCTCGTCTCCAGAGACCACGAAGCCCTCACCATCCTTTTGCCTCCTATGGTTCCCTTACGCCGGTAATGCCATCCCTAAGGCCCTCAAAGGACGAGGACCCGTCTACTCACACCTATGGTGTTCCTGATTGCCTCAAGCCTCCAGGGCTCGATTTTGAGTAAGATCTTTCCATTTTCGGCCTAAACCTATGGGTTTCTAGGCCGATATGTTCATCTCTGGGTTCAACCTTTAAACCCTAAATTCTGAATCTTCCGATTCTTTTTGATGTGCATTAGATCTATGCATACTATGAAATTTTCCTATGTTTTCTTTAAAGATTTTCCCATTTCTTGAACGACTTCCTCATTTTTTAGACTAGGGTTTCAAAACCCTTTTTGCAAAACGATTTCTTTTGGATTTTCAATAATTACTGTGTGATTTTTAGCATGTTTAAACATCACCTGAGTATTTTCTGTTGTTCGATTCATTTTAGTTAAGATACCCAAATATTTTTGGGTCCTTGAATCTGTTCTCAATGTTGTTTGCGTGTCCTTCATGTACTATCTGGATTTTCACGAATGCCCTATGTGTTCTATGCATCTTACCCTAGTTTGTTGTTAAGGTTTTCTGAATCTCTACTGTTCTTTCAACTACTTGCTTAGGGTTTCTCTCACTCTTGTTCAACACATGTTATTTATCAACTAATGAGTCTGATTATCCGTTTCATGGATTACCGGTTCTGTGTATTTTTGCGAAGCTGTAGCATCTTCCTTGAATCTGTGATTTCGTGTATTTTCCCTTATAACTCTCTATTAAATTTTTTGAATTGTTTCCTTGTTTGTGTTATAATTTCCTTAGTTATTATTGACCCCTGTAATTTTCAATCTCATGCGTGATTCTTCAAACCAATTTTCAGAATTGAAATTGTACTCCACCCTATTTATGTGCACAAATATGCTATTAATTACTTGACATATACTTTCCTTAATTGGAATATTCTGTATTCAGTCTTTATTACGTGCCACATGCTTTTACTACTCCTAACATGGTAAGGTCAGTCTTATAATTGATCCTTTTCCTTGCTCGATACAACTGGTATCTGTTTGAATTATGACTCCCTAATTAAAGGGAGTCCGGTTCTTTAATTGATTATGATTAGGGTCCCCCTAAAACTATGCTAAATTAGTGTTTCTTACCTTATTTCTCCGACCTGTTTAAGACATAAATACACTTCCCTTTTTATTAGCACACACAAACATATACCTTGTTCTACTATCTCTTTCTCACACACACATTCTATTATTCTTCTCTTGATTGCTTACTGATACTAGTCGGCTGGAAGCCAAGACTAGTTATTCTACTTTCTTCTTACTCTGTATTTGCTGTCTTTAACTGGTATGTTTCCAATTTATGTTTAAAGTCTCCAAAATAATATGTTTCTCTGGTTACTACGATTCATCCTATTTCTGATCTTCTTTTATTTATGGCTTTGTTGTCCTGCTTGCAACTAATTTTGTATATACTCTGTTTTTTAGTTCTTGGTACCCCTCCCTTTAGTCTCAACATGTGTACTCCCTCTTGTGTGTTTCAATGTCATCCTGTTCATGTCTTCTGTGATCCCTAGTGTACTACAATTACATTGTATATTACTTAACACATGCTATAACCCCAGGGCCCGCATCTCGAAACTCAGAAATTTTTATACAAAAGTGTTATTCGTCCTCTCACGAGTCCGTACATATAAAGAACACCAAAATCGGAGTTCGTTTGGCCCCTCAAATCGACCCTTGAAGGTATCATAATCTCAAGCCCTAAAACCCAATTTTTCTACTGATTTTCCATGAATTTACACTGGTTTTATGCTCTATAATCACCCATAATCGAGTTTTAATGACTTGAACACTTACCTCTATGAAGAACAAGAATTTCCCCCTTCAAAATCGCCCCCAAGAGCTCCTTTCCGTACAACAATGGTGTAAAAATAAGATTTAAGTCGAGGAGGGTTTATTTTATATTTTTGAATAGTGGTTCCGCGCCTGCGGCCACTTTAGCGCACCTGTGAACCCGCACCTGCGGTCCCAGGTCCGCACCTGCGGAGAATCCCCAAAACCCGGCTTCCGCACATGCGCTTGTCCTTCCGTATCCGCGGCTTCGCAGGTGCGGAAAATACCTCGCACCTGCGGAATTCCCTCATCTCACCCAACTGCGCACCTGCGCGCATATTGCCGCTCTTGTGGCCCCGCACCTGCGATCAAACATCCGGAGGTGTGGAAATCATAGAAGAAAAGCATCAACAATTGTTTTCTGCAAGTTCCCAATTCCGAACTTCCCGTTATTCATCCGAAATCCATCCCGAGCCCCTCGGGACCTCAACTAATTATACCAACACGTCATAAATGATCATTCAAACTTAGTTGCACCCTCAAAACACCAAAACTAACATCAAAATACCAAATTCGCATCGGATTCAAGCCTAAGAACTTCGAAAATTCTAAAATCCACCAATGACGCCGAAACTATCCAAAACAACTCTGATTGACCTGAAATTTTGCAGGTAAGTCAAAAATGACATTACGAACCTTTTCCAACGGTCAGAATTCCATTCCGACCCCGATATCCTATTTTCCACTGCCGTCCGGAAATCGCCAAAAACTAACTTTCGCCAATTCAAGCCTAATTCTACACCGGACATCACAAAATGATTCTGAACACACTCCTAAGTCCCAAATCACCTAACGAAGTTATCCGAGCCATAAAATCCTAATTCCGAGGTCGTTTACCAATAAGTCAACTCTCAGTTGACGTTTCCCATTTTAAGGCTATTTTTAGAGGCTAATTGTCTGAACTCCCACTACAACCATTCGATTTCAAGCCTATCAACTCTAATACATCAATTACATTATAACCAATCTATAACAAGTCAATAACAACAATTATAATGCAGATTTTACGTAACGACAGACCAGGTCGTTACATTCTCCCCCTCTTATACAAACGTTCGTCCTCGAACGAGTGTAGAAACATACCTGGAGTCTCAAACAAGTGCGGATATTTGCTCTGCATCTCCCGCTCGGTCCCCCAAGTAGCCTTCTCCACTGACTGACCTCTCCACTGCACCTTCACTGATGCTATCTCCTTAGATCTTAGCTTTCTGACCTCACGAGCCAAAATTGCTACTAGCTCCACCTCATATGACATATCACCCTCGAGCTGAACTGTACTGAAGTCTAACACATGAGACAGATCACCAACGTATTTTTTGAGCATCGACACATGAAACGCCAGATGAACACTCGACAAGCTGGTTGGCAAAGAAAGTCTATAAGCCACCTCTCCAACCTTCTGAAGCACCTCAAAAGGACCAATGAACCGAGGACTCAGCTTTCCTCTCTTTCCGAACCTCATAACACCCTTCATGGGTGATACTTTTAGTAGTAACTTCTCACCTTCCATAGATGACACATCCCGAACCTTCCGGTCTGCATAACTCTTCTGCCTAGACTGCGCCGTGCGAAGTCGCGTTTGAATAAATTTCACCTTCTCCAACGCATCCTGAATCAAGTCTGTGCCCAATAACTTAGCCTCACCAGGCTCGAACCAACCAACCGGAGATCTACACCTTCTACCATATAACGCCTCATACGGATCCCTCTGAATACTGGACTAGTAGCTGTTATTATATGCAAACTACGCTAATGGCAGGAATTGGTCCCACGAACCACCAAAATCAATTACACTAGCCTGTAACATATCCTCCAATATCTGAATAGTCCGTTCCGACTGCCTGTCGGTCTGAGGGATTTTTGAATTGAATAATTGAATAAAGTTGACTTTGGTCAACATTCTTGGTAAACGGACCCGGACCCGTGATGTGATGGTCCCGGAGGGTCCGTAGGAAAATATGGGACTTGGGCGTATTCCCGGAATCGAATTTCGAGGTCCCAAGCTCGAGAAATAAATTTTTAAAGAAAATTGTTTTCAGGAAATAATAAAGGACTGTGAAAATGAGTAATTATGTGAAAGCCGTGTTATCAGGCCCGTATTTCAATTCCGAAGCCCGGAACAGGTTTATTATATGTTATTTGTCCTATCTGTGGAATTTGGTATAAAACGGGCTTGATTTGATTGGTTTCGGATCCAAATGAGGAAAAAAGGAGTTAATGAACTTGTGGGGTTTCTAAAGAATTTGGAATTTGGCTTGAGAGGTGATTTTATGTTCCCGAGGTCTGAATGAAATTCCGAGACCGGGAATAGTTTCGTTGTGTCATTTATAACCTATCTGCAAAATTTGAAGTCATTCCGAGTGGTTTAGGCCGGTTCGGCGCTTTGAAGTGAATTCTAGATGTTCAAAGTTCATAAGTTTGATTAATTTGGTTTTGGGGTTTGATTTTGAGTTCCGTTGTTGTTTTTCATATTCCGAAAGTTTGAGCAAGTCCGTATCATGAATACAGACTTGCCGGTGCTTTTGGACGGGGTCCCGAGGGGCTCGGGTGTGTTTCGGACCCCCGGGAGCTAAGTTGGAAAAAACCAGAAAATCTGCTACCTGGTTTCCTTCTCTGCGATTGCAGAAGGTGGGTTGCGATCGCGGAGAAGGATTTTGCTGGTCTTGTGATTGTTCACTGCGATCGCACGGCCATCGCCAAAGTAAAAATAAATTTCGACTTCATTCAAGTTAATAAAGTTTGATCTCGCTCAAACTAACAAAGTAATGTTCGACCTCATTTGAATTAACTAGATGAGATCCGACCTCGTTTGAATTAGCAAGCTAAATTCGACCCCATTCGAATTCCCAACTAAAAATCAGGGACTCATCACGGGAAAATATGAAGATCTTTTTTAAAAAAAAACTAGAGATATAAAACCAAGGGCAAACCAACTATTTTATTCAAAATATATACATACGCGACTGCTGATAGGTCATAATTGCATATTTTAGTCGCTTATTACACTCTAATTACCTGCACTTTAATTGAGTTTGAGCTTTAATCCCTAGTGTTTTGCACTAATTGTGTGTTTTATGCCTTGTAGGAGTAATTATGAGCTATATATATGTTATGGAATGAATTCAAGTTATTTGGAGCTTTGAAGTCTGAGTAAAAGCCCAAGGAATTAAGCCGAGATCGTGTTCAGGGGTCAAATTTGATAGTTAAGAACAAACGAAGACTCGAGTAGGCATATTGCGCAGTGTCTAGTAAAATAGACATCTCTTTGTTCCAAACACCATTTGGGCTATATAATATACCGTTAGACAGATAACTCAAAGGACTACAACTTTAATATTTTACGTGTTTCCATGTTCCAAACGGAACAGAGTGAAAAATGCGGTCGAATTCGCGACCGCGGACCTAGACGCGGACTGAGGCAGTGCACTGGGAAAGTACCGCGCCCAGACCGCGACCGCGAGCGTCCAAACCTGAAAAATTCTCCTTTTTCGCGTAGGAGAAGGTATAATTATTTGGGACCGACCCTACTTGGTATATATACATGGAAAAATGGTATTTTGGAGAGGTTGGACAGACTTTTGACACAAATTCGATCTAAGGAGGCAGAGACACAATTAGAGCAAGGCGGGGAATTCTTCTACGAGTTTTTCCTTCCTCTTCCTATTTTCCATTGTTGGTTATGAATTTTAGTATTGTATTTTTATATACTATTATGAATAGTTAATTTGTTATCTAGGGTTTTGATGGAACCTTTTGTAGGATAAATTCTTGTTATGTTTTTATATAATTGAGCAGTTGGATTTTTCTACTTGTTCAACTACGTGTTTATTGTTGTTGATTGAATGGTCATCGATTGAATGTGCCTATTTATTATGTGTTTCTTGATAAATGATATATATTTAGGTGGTTGTTGAACAACGTCACTTCTAACGTATGTGAGAAATCAATACAGCGAGTTTAAAGGTAGGTTAAAAAATAACAAAGCCTTGACGTGGTCATAATGAGCGGTTAGATAAAGCCAACTAGCGTAGTTCGAGAGAATATGTCTAGTAAATTATTGTAGTTTTTCGAGAGAGAATTACGGCACCTAAAGTGCTCACGATCAGTTGAGAATACATAGGCTCAATTGTAGGGAACATAGCGGGAAGGATTCCAACATTTGGGGAAATCATAACTCTAGACCTCCTAAATTTAATCTCCAACCCTTAGTATCTTTAGTTGTTAATTTGCCGCTTTAGTTTCTTAGTTAATTAGTTAGATATAAGAATCTTAATCTTTATAACTTAAAAATTTATTCGAGCTTGTCTTCTTAGCGATATTGAACAATTACAACGAAACCTTAGTTCTCTGTGGGATTCGACTCCGTACTTTTAGACCGGATTATCTTTGCAGTGACCGCTTATTATTTTAGGACTAGATTTGGGTGTGATCAAATTTTGGCGCCTTTGGTGGTGAACTAACATTGTAGTTGTATATATTGCTAGGTTTCAAGTTTGAACTTTTATTTTAGTTTTGTTTTTTTTATAGTTTTTTTTTTAATTATAATTGTTGATTTGAGAAACATGACATCTTGGAATTATGGTAATTTAGGTGTAGATAATTCTACTATTGATCTTCATACATATAGTGGTGGAAACCACCAAGGGCAAAATTATCAAAATATTCCTGAGAGCGCATTATGTGCACCAACTCAATCTTATGTGTGGAATGTGTGTGATATGTGTGGTGGTCAAGATGGTCTCTTTCATGGTTGTGCTTATATTTCTTATCTTCCCCCAACCCCTTACTTTGATGGTTCTTCTTTTTCTTGTGAAGTTACTAGGAACAAAGAACCCGGGGATGATGACCTGAAAAAGATCGAGGATATGTTAAAGTGCCTTATGTAACAAAATAATGAGAAACAATTGCAGATAGAAAGGCAAGAGAAAACTATTCGCAACTTGGAGGCTCAATTGAGTCAAGTGGTTGGAGTTTTTAATGCTCAACAAGCCAATATTGGAGATAGTATCCAAGAAGAGCATGAATTTGAGGTGTTAATTGGTGAGGTCAGAGTAGAACATACACAACCTAGTCAAATACAATTTGAGAATGTCGATGTTAAAGAAGTGAGACTAGAGTCAGCCAAGAATTTTGAGAATATAAATTTTGTTGACTCTAGTATCATTGATGTTGAGGACGTTGAAAGTCCTGAAGTTCTTGTGTATGAACGCATTGGTCCACACTCCAAGCATTTTTACACATTATGTTTGAATGATGATATGAAAATAAAGTCATCCGAACCAATTGAAGAGTCAAGGAATGAGGAACAAGGTGCATATATTCAGGAACTCTTCTTGCCAGAAAGTCAGGATTACATACCTCATACAAAGGCCAAGGAGTGCAGAATACATTATTTCCTTGGGCCAGTTAGATTTGTTCAACCTCCCCATGACCATAATCATAAGCTTGAATCAAAACTTGGGGTTCAATTCATAAGCTCGAGGTGGAGCAAAAAGAGATTCACGTTGTGCCGCGACGTTAAATCAATCGCTTATTATTGTGTTATTCTTGTAGTGTCAATTTTTGATTTTAGGAGCATGGAATGCAAATCCATTAGAAGGATGCAACAACAAACCATTGATTGGAAATAAGTGTGAGGTACCCGCACGAAGGACCAGGCTTTGGAGAAGTCTGAGTACCCCATGAGATGCTAGTGCTTCGGCCTTTAGCCTACCTGGGAGTTTCTTTTACCCTCTTGTATGTATGGGTGTGCATTGGGGACAATGAACAATTTTAAGTGTGGGGTAGGGTGATTGTCTGGGTGACTTTCTATACTATTTTAGTTGTGTTAGTGTAACCACCCGACCGGTCATTTTGCATTATCGGACCCCGTTCCCCTATATAAGTCTTCCCATAGCGGCTTCTTGTGATTTGTGACTTGCGTGGACTGATGGTTCAGGATTTGGTAGTGCTTTGAGCAGTATAGGAACACTTGATTCCTTAAGGTTGGCCTATTTAGCCAAGTTTGACTTCGGTCAATATTTTGAGCAAACGATCTCGGAATCGTGTTCCGACAGTGTCAGTAGCTTCGTATGATGATTTCGGACTTGAGCGTATGTTCGGAATGGGTCTTCGATAACCCGGGAGTGTTTCGGCGCCTGGTATAGGAATAAGGATTTCCTTAAGTTTGAAATTTGGTTTGAAATGCGAGTTTATGTTATCGAGGTCCGAAGGTGATTCCGAGACCGGGAATAGTTCTGTTATGTCATTTATGACTTGTCTGCAAAATTTGATGTCATTCCGAGTTGTATAGATCAGTCCGGCGCATTTTTATAGAAATCAAGAACTTGAAGTTTCTTAAGCTATGATTCTAGGGGTTTTGGGGTATGATTTTTAGTTTTAACGTTGTTTTGAGTTTTCCAGAGGCTTGAGCGAGTCCGTATTATGATCTGGGACTTGTTGGTTTATTTGGACGGGTGCTCGGGTGGGCCCAGGTGCCTCCCGGACACCATACGAGGCCAAAAACCAGCTGAAAATACAGCTGGTACACCTGTTCTAGTGTGACCGCAGGTGCGGTTGCCCAGCCGCAGGTGCGGGACTGCTCCTGCGGTCTCAGTCTCGCAGGTGCAGAAACCAGAGGGGTCCCCCTTTCTCGTAGGTGCAGACCAAATTCCGCAGGAGCGGAGCCGCATGTGCAGTCTCCCCTCCGCAGGTGCGACACCCCAGCCCCACTCGTCCAATTCCGCAGGTGCAAACCCCAGCTCGCAAGTGCGAGACCGCAGGTGCAGTCCTCGAGCCGCAGGTGCGGAACCTCTGTAGGCCAAGCTGTGTATTTTACTTTAAACAGGGGATTTACTTCATTCTTTTCATTTTACATCTCCATTGAAGACTTGAGAGCTTGGGAAGAACTTTCCACAACCTAGATACTGTTAAGGTAAGTGAATCCTACCCTAGAGTTAGATTAATACATGAATTATTAATGGGATTAACTACTAATTGGTGGAAAAATGAAGATTTGGGATAGTAACCTAGGGTTCTTAAGGAAAATGATGAATTACCCACTTGATGCTATGAATTCAAGTAGAAACTACATATTAATGATCCTTAGGCTTTGGGTGAGTAATTTCTTCAAGAATTTTCGGAATTCGAGCGTGCGGGCCCAGGGTTGAATTTTGGGGATCCTTCAAGAATGATGATTTTATTGAATAAATAGGATAATTTCCCCACATTGAGCATGCATTGATATAATTGTACGCCTTTTGGCTAGTTGCGAGTCCTTTGGTGTAGAGTTCGGAGTTTCGGGCGCATTCGCGGTCCGAGAGGTAGATTTGACACGAGGTGAGTCTCCTTTCTAACCTTGTAAGAGGAAATTGTCCCCATAGGTTATTTATATGCTATGTGCACTTGTTTTGAGGTCTACGTATGCACCAAGTGACGAGAGTCCGTACGTAGCGGCTATCATTGTTATGTCCGGGTAGTTAGGCCACATCATGCCTTATATGCTTCCTTGTAATGCCTTATATGCTTCCTTGTAATGCCATATGTACTATGAGATCATTTTATGTATAGTATTATTTCTCTGAGGCTTTATGGAGATTGTTGAATTTAAAGGATGTGGTTATGGAAAGTAAGTTTTATAAGTTATTGTGTGTGCATGTGACCGCTTCGCAATTTACATTCCGCGAGCGATGAGTAATTTCCCCCACTCTCATGGGAGCGGGCCGTACGCCACGGCGGATTGAAAGGTGCACTTTTGGGACGGGCTGATCGATCCTCGGCAGTGCACATAGATGATATAATTGAGAATGCACTTTTGGTACAGGCCGTTCGATCCTCGGCAGTGCATGGACGAGATTTGTACTAAGATATGATATGATTACATTGAGAGATGCACTTATGGGACGGGCCATTCGATCCTCGACAGTGCATAGATATTTTCCTTATGACTCCGGCCGGTTGTCTTATTCCTGTGTGCGCATGATTATTTGGCATGGTTTTATGGATATTGACTTGTATTAGATATTTGGGGGAAAGAAAGTTGCCATTGTTATTGTTCCAGTATTTTTTCTTGGATTTCTGTGCTTTATACATAATTGCTACTCACTGTCTTACATGTCTACTACTTTTATTTTATCATTGTTATATCATACTGTCGGACCTTAGTGAGTGTCAAGTCAACCTCTCGTCACTACTTCTTCGAGGTTAGACGGGATACTCACTGGGTACATATTTATTTAATATGTACTCATGCTGTACTTCTGTACTTAATTGTACAGGTTCTGAGGCTGGTGCCTCTGGTTATCAGACCGGATCTAGATAGTGACCGTAGCAGACATGACTTCACGGTGAGCTGCTTCCTCTGGCGATCCCCAGCAGTACCATCGAGTTTCATTTACTTTTGTTTCCCGTCTATTTATTCAGACAGTGGGAGTGTATATTCTATATTTTGGTTATCCTGTTAGTATGCCCGTGATACATGTGACACTAGTTCCTGGCACACACGTAGTGGTTGTTTTGGGACTTTAGGCTGTATATATATGTGCTTGTATTTTGTCTCGCGCTTCTTTATAGCTGTTTTATCTACCACTAAGTTAGTATCTTTTGATATCATGGTTTGACTTGTTAAATACGGTAAATGGGTGAATAATTGAATCAAGTAAAGAGAAGCACTTAGTGAAATTTACGTTGGCTTGCCTAACCCCGTTTTTGGGCGCCATCAAGACCTGGATTAGGATTCTGGTTCATGACAATGTGGTATTAGAGCGTTAGGTTTACGTAGTCTCACGAGTCACGGGCAGACCCAGTAGAGTCTTGCAGATCGGTACGAAGACGTCTGTACTTATTTTCAGGAGACTATAGGGTGTTAAGAAACCTCTCTTCGTTCATATTCTATCGTTCAATCGATGATGTACTCAAACATGTTCTTCTATTCTATCAAAAATGGTGAGGACGCGTGCATTTGATGTTCCTGATCTGGGAGAGGCTTCTACACCCGCCGCTCAAGGTCGTGGTAGAGGCAGGGGTAGGGAAGCTGCCCGAGGTAGGGGACAAGGGCGTCCCAGTGTTATACCAGTCACACCATCAGAGGAACCGGGCTCCTGCTCCAACAGATTTTATGATGGAGCCACGCTTCCAGGAGGTCATGGGCCGTATGTTGAGATTCATGGGCACCATGTCCTAGGCTGGTTTATTTCCAGCAAATCCTGCCACTTCTCAGGCGGGAGGGGGAGTCCAGACCCCTACCATATAGGCCGTAGGACAGGCAGCAGCAGCCCTAGAGCCCAGGCCAGTTGCAGAAGGGGATCAATAGAAGATGTTAGACAGATGGACTCGGTTGCGCCCTCCACTCTTCGGGGGTGAGCGACGCGAGAATGCCCAGGATTTTATTGACAGGTGCAGGGACAGACTGCATAACATGAGGATTTTGGAGTCTCATGGAGTGGATTTCACCACATTTCAGTTGGAGGGCAGAGCTCGCAGGTGGTGGCAGTCTTATATTCTCAGCAGGCCAGCAGATTCTCCTCCTGTAACTTGGGATCAGTTCGTGCAGATGTTCTTGGAAAGATATATTCCACCCTCTGAGAGGGAAGAGTTGCGGCGTCAGTTTGAGCAGCTAGAGCAGGGGCAGATGTCAGTGACAGATTATGAGGCAAGATTTTCAGAGTTGTCACGCCATGCACTTATGATATTGCCTACTGATGCCGAGAGAGTGCGGCGGTTTGTTGCCGGGTTAGATCCAGGTATTAGGGCCACCATGGACCGAGAGGTTGAGATGGTTACTCCTTACCAGCTTGTGGTCGAGATAGCTCGACGGATTGAGGGGTATCGATTAAGGAGCAGGGAGCAGGGTCAGCAAGATAAGAGGGCTAGGTTCTCAGGGGATTTCAGGGATGCTCCCGCTAGGAGCAGAGGTCAGTTCGGGGGTGTTCAGCCTAGCAGGCCTCCATATTCAGCACCTCCACTACCTCCTCGAGGTGGTTCAGTGAGGCCTCAGTTCGGTGCCATGCTAGAGCGTTCCTACCGTCCTCCAGCTACTCAGGGTTCACCAATTAGTTACTACAATCGCCAGAGATCCTCCGGTTATTATTTCAGTGCTATGCCCGGGGGTCCACATCGCTTCCTGGCTATTCATGGGTCTTCCTCTTTGGGGCAGCAGGCTATGGTACCTAGAGGTTGCTATGAGTGTGGACATATAGGTCATACACAGAGACATTGTCCAAGGCTTCGGGGCAAGGCAGTGCCGCAGGGTTATCAGCCTATGGGTCCAGCACCAGCAGTCCGACCACCTAGAGGTCGAGGACAGGTCGGCAGGGGTCGTTCTAGAGGGGTAGGTCAGTTAGCTCCTGTTCACTCTGGGGGAGTTCAGTCTTCAGGTGCCTCAGCCAGATTTTATGCCATTCCGGCCAGATCAGATGCAGTGGCCTCAGACGCCGTGATCACATGTATTATCTCATTATGTGGTAGAGAGGCTTCAGTATTATTTGACCCAAGGTCCACCTATTCATATGTTTCATCACTATTTTCTCATTTTCTAGATGTTCCTCGTGAGTCCTTGGGTTCTCCTATATATGTTTCCACTCCTGTGGGCGATTCTGTGGTGGTAGACTGGGTCTATCGGTCTTGTGTGATAACTTTCTGCGGTTTCGAGACCAGGGCAAATCTTTTATTGCTTGATATGATTGATTTTGAGGTTATCCTAGGCATGGATTGGCTACCCCTTATCATGCTGTGCTAGATTGCCATGCCAAGACGGTTACTTTAGCCGTGCCTGAGTCGCCTAGGCTAGAGTGGAAAGGTTCTTCAGTTAGTGCATCCAGCCAAGTTGTTTCCTTCATGAAGGCTCGTCATATGGTAGAGAAGGGTTGTTTGGCTTACCTTGCTTATGTGCGGGATACCACCGTCGAGTCCCCAACTATTGATTCGGTGCGAGTTGTTCGAGAGTTTGCAGATGTGTTTCCTTTAGATCCTCCAAGCATGCCTCCAGATCGAGATATTGATTTCTGTATTGATTTAGCTCCAGATACTTAGCCTATTTCCATTCCCCCGTATCGTATGGCTCCTAAGGAGTTGAAAGAGTTAAAGGAACAACTTTAGGAGTTGTTGGCTAAGGGGTTCATCATGCGGAGTGTGTCGCCGTGGATTGCCCCAGTTCTATTTCTGGAAAAGAAGGATGGGTCTATGCGGATGTGTATTGATTACCGCCAATTGAATACGGTTACTATTAAGAATAAGTATCCTCTGCCGCGCATTGATGATTTGTTTGACCAGTTGCAGGGTGCTCGTGTCTTTTCTAAGATTGATTTGAGATTAGGTTATCATCAGTTGAAGATTCGGGCTTCGAATGTTCCGAAGACTGCATTTCGTATCAGATATGGCCATTATGAGTTCCTGGTGATGTCCTTTGGTTTGACTAATGCCCCAGCAACATTCATGGACTTTTTGAATAGGGTATTCAGGCCGTATATGGATTCCTTCATCATCGTCTTCATTGATGACATCTTGATTTACTCACGGAGCCTCGGTGAGCATGAGCAGCATTTGAGTGTTGTGTTGCAGACCTTGCGGGAACAGAAGTTATATGCTAAGTTCTCCAAGTGTGAGATCTGGTTAGATTCTGTGGAATTCTTAGGGCATGTGGTATCCGGAAAAGGTATCAAGGTAGATCCTCAGAAGATTGAGGCAGTTCAGAGATGGCCGCGTCCCACTTCAGCTACAAAGATCAGGAGTTTCTTGGGTCTAGCAGGCTATTATCGCCGATTTGTGGAAGGGTTCCCTTCTATTGCAGCTCCACTGACTAGATTGACTAAGAAGAATGCCCTGTTCCGATAGTCTGACGAGTGTGAGGCGAGCTTTCAGAAGCTCAAGACAGCATTGACCTCAGCACCAGTCCTGACGTTGCCTTCCAGTTCTGGGATGTATACTGTGTATTGCGATGCTTCACGCGTCGGGTTGGGATGTGTGTTGATGCAGTACGGGAGACTTATCGCTTACAGTTCGCGTCAGCTGAAGGTTCATGAGAAAAATTACCCGGTGCACGACTTGGAGTTGGCGGCGATTGTTCATGCTTTGAAGATTTGGAGGCTTTACTTGTATGGTGTGTCTTGTGAGGTTTATACAGACAACCGCAGTTTGCAGCACTTAGTCAAGCAGAGGGATCTTAACTTGAGGCAGCGCAGGTGGTTTGAGTTGTTGAAAGATTATGATATTACTATTCTTTACCATCTAGGCAAGGCAAATGTGGTAGCGGATGCCCTGAGCAGGAGGGGCATAGAGTATGGGTAGTTTGGCCTACATTGCAGCAGAGGAGAGACCTCTAGCCTTAGACATTCAGTCTTTGGCTAATCGCCTTGTGAGATTAGATATTTCGGAGCCTCGTCGAGTTCTAGCCCATGTGGTTGCTCAGTCTTCGGTATTGGGAGTGATTAAGGCCTGACAGTTTGATGATCCGTGCTTAGCAGAGCTTCGGGAGACAGTGGTCTAGGGCAAGGCCAAGGAGGTTACTTTGGGCGAGGATGGTGTTTTGAGACTCCAGGGCCGTTTATGTGTTCCTAATATTGATGGTATGAAGAAGAGGATTCTAGAGGAGGCCCACAGTTCTCGGTATTCTGTTCATCCGGGTGCGACAAAGATGTATCGTGATTTGAAGCAACATTACTGGTGGAGGCGGATGAAGAAGGACATTGTGCAGTATGTGGCTAGGTGTCTCAATTGCCAGCAGGTTAAGTACGAGCATTAGAGGCCGGGAGGCCTACTTCAGCAGATACCCTTTCCTGAGTGGAAATGGGAGCGCATCACTATGGACTTCGTGGTTGGGTTGCCTCAGACTTTGCGGAAGGTTGATGCGGTTTGAGTCATTATGGATAGATTGACCAAATAGGCGCATTTCATTCCCGTGGCTACTACTTACACTTCTGAGAGGCTAGCCCAGATCTACATTCGAAAGATCGTCAGGTTGCACGGTGTGCTGGTGTCCATTATATCAGATCGAGGTCCTCAGTTCACCTCGCACTTTTGGAGAGCATTGCAAAGTGAGATGGGCACTCAGATAGATCTCAGCTCAGCATTTCACCCTCAGACTGATGGCCAGTCGGAGCGTACAGTTCAAATATTGGAGGATATGCTCAGGGCATGTGTGCTTGATTTTGGGGGTCAGTGGGACCAGTTCTTGCCTTTGGCTGAGTTTGCGTACAATAATAGTTATCAGTCCAGCATCGAGATGGATCAATTTGAGACTTTGTATGGCCGTTTGTGTCGTTCTCCTATCGGGTGATTTGAGCCTGGTGAGGCTAGATTATATGGCACTGATCTAGTGAGAGATGCTTTGGAGAAGGTGAAGTTGATTCAAGAGAGACTCCGCACAGCACAGTCAAGTCAGAAGAGTTACGCGGATCAGAGGGCGCGTGACGTAGCATTTATGGAAGTAGAGACTGTTCTGCTAAAGGTTTCGCCGATGAAGGGCATTATGAGATTCGGGAAGAAAGGAAAGCTGAGCCCAAGGTTTATAGGTCCTTTCGAGGTATTGAGGCGAGTCGGAGAGGTTGCTTTTGAGCTAGTGTTACCTCCCAGTTTATCCGGAGTTCATCCGGTCTTTCATGTATCCATGCTCCGGAGATATCATGCCTATTTCTCTCACGTGGTTGATTTCAGCACTATTAAGTTAGATGAGAAGTTGGGCTTCGAGGAGGAGCCAGTTGCTATTATTGATTGACAAGGCCGCTAGTTGAGGTCTAAGAGAGTTTCTGTCGTGAAGGTCCAGTGGAGCGGCCAACCAGTCAACGAGGCGACTTGGGAGTCCGAGGAGGACATGCGGAGCAGATATCCACATCTATTCAGCACTTCAGGTACGATTCTAGTCCCGTTCGAGGATGAACGTTTGTTTAAGAGGGGGAGAATGTATCGATCCGACCGGTCATTTTGCGTTATCGGACCCCGTTCCCCTATATAAGTCTTCCCATAGCGGCTTCTCGTGATTTGTAACTTGCGGGGACCGGTGGTTCAAGATTTGGTAGTGCTTTGAGCAGTATAGTAACACTTGGTTCCTTAAGGTTGGCCTATTTGGACAAGTTTGACTTTGGTCAACATTTTGAGCAAACGACCTCGGAATCGAGTTCCGATAGTGTCAGTAACTTCGTACGATGATTTCGGACTTGAGCGTATGTTCGGAATGGGTCTTCGATAACCCAGGAGTGTTTCGACGCCCGTTATAGAAATAAGGATTTCCTTAAGTTTGAAATTGTGTTTGAAACGCGAGTTTATGTTATCGAGGTCCGAATGTGATTCCGAGATCGGGAATAGTTCCGTTATGTCATTTATGACTTTTCTGCAAAATTTGATGTCATTCCGAGTTATATAGTTTGGTTCGACGCATTTTTATAGAAATCATGAACTTGAAGTTTCTTAAGTTATGGTTCTAGGGGTTTTGGGGTATGATTTTAAGTTTTAATGTTGTTTTGAGTGTTCCGAAGGCTCGAGCAAGTCCGCATTATGATGTGGGACTTGTTGGCATATTTGGACGATGGATCGGGTGGGCCCAGGTGCCCCCGGACACCACACGAGGCAAACAACCAGCTGAAAATGCAGCTGGTGCACCTGATCTGGTGTGACCGCAGGTGCGGTTGCCCAGCCGCAGGTGTGGGAACGCTCCTGCGGTCCCAGTCTCGCAGGTGCGTAAACTAGAGGGGTCCCCCTTTCTCGCAGGTGCGGACCAAATTCCGCAGGAGCAGAGCCGTAGGTGTGACCCCCAACCCCACTCGCCCTATTCCGCAGGTGCGGTCCTCGAGCCGCAAGTGCGGAACCCCTATAGGCCATGCAGTGTATTTTTATTTAAACATGGGATTTCCTTAATTCTTTTCATTTTACACCTCCATTGAAGACTTGAGAGCTTGGGAAGAACTCTCCACAACCCTAGAGTTATATTAATACATGAATTATTAATGGGATTAACTACTAATTGGTGGAAAATCAAGATTTGGGATATAAACTTAGGGTTCTTAAGGAAAATGATGAATTACCCACTTGATGATATGAATTCAAGTAACATATTAATGATCCTTAGGCTTTGGGTGAGTTATTCCTTCGAGAATTTTCAGAATCCGAGCGTGCGGGCCCGGGGTTGAATTTTGGGAATCCTTCAAGAATGATAATTTTATTAAATAAATAGGATAATTTCCCCACATTGAGCATGCACTGATAAAATTGTACACCTTTTGGCTAGTTGCGAGTCCTCGGGTGTAGAGTTCGGAGTTTCGGGCGCATTCGCGGTCCGAGAGGTAGATTAGACACGAGGTGAGTCTCCTTTCTAACCTTGTAAGAGGGAATTTTCCCCATAGGTGATTTATATGCTATGTGCACTTGTTTTGGGAGCTACGTACGCACCAAGAGACGAGAGTCCGTACGTAGCGGCTATCATTGTTATGTACGGGTAGTTAAGACACAATATGCCTTATATTCTTCCTTGTGATGCCTTATATGCTTCCTTGAAATGCCATATGTACTATGAGATCATTTTATGTATAATATTGTTTCTCTGAGGCTTTATGAAAATTGTTGAATTGAAAGGAAGTGGTTATGGAAAGTAATTTTTATAAGTTATTGTGTGTGCATGTGACCGCTTCGCAATTTACATTCCGCNATTAATCATAGAATTTTGGTATTTTGCAGTACACAAGGTGTAAACACTCAAGACCATGCAAAAGGGAGTTAAAGAAGAGAAAAGAGAAGGAAAATGGTCAAATGCGATCACATATGAATTATGCGATTCGCATTTCAAGCCTAGGGGTTGCATACCGCAACAGAAAGTTGAGTTAAAATTAAGGAGTGAAATGCGGCCACATATGCGACCGCATATCCCAAATGCGAACCGCATTTGAATCGCATCTCTATCTGATGCCTGAAGCCACAATGCAAATGCGACGCATGAATGCGATCGCATAGCATCAACGCGGATCGCATATCCCAAATGCGGTACATCTCTGGGATCTAGGGTTTTGAGATGCGATGGAAGAAGTCAAGATGCAAATCGCATTCCTGTTATGCGACAGGAATGCGATCGCATATCGCCCGACAGGGGTGTTTTTGTCTGTTTTTCACCCGAATTTTCTTCCCACTGTAAAAGGATTTACTTGGCTGTTGTGGGTCATTCTGGTCTAGCTTTTGAAAAACATTCTCTCATTAAATATTCTTCACTTTTTGGAAGCATTAGAGCAAGCAAATGGTGGTTTGTAAGC
>MDKH01158793.1:0-54763 GCA_005239495.1 Nicotiana undulata | reverse complement strand
TTTCTGTTTATTTATTTTATTATTTCCAGAATTGTTTTACAAATACAGAGTTATAACAGCAATTTCACTACGGGGTGTAATTGAAGGATAATTGTAAAATTCTGAGACTTAGTCAGCTTCGAAATTCAAACACAAGCTTCAAAAGATATTTACTTACCGTTAGTGTTCTGTTAGTATGGAAATATAAATATGGATAAAACTTCTTTTAACCACAATATTCATATTATGTAATTGAAATAATTGTTGGAACTTGACCATGTGTGACTCAAATACAAGTCTTGAATAGACAATAACTTTTGTTGTTTGCTTGGAATTTGAATTGGAATTGGATGAATCAACAGCTCTATTAGCAAGGGAAACCATGACTTTACATAGGGCCTGTTTCTGGGCCCAAATTCGAGAGATGTGGAATCCAGTACTACTGTCCCTCGTAGTGGCTTCAATCTCTTGTGTTTACTACCTAGGCCCATTCACTCTTCTTATATGACCCATCAGAATCCAATAAGCTATTATTAAATGGAAATTTTCGTTCCTATACTATATAGAAAACTATATTACGAAATATGTTCATAGTTTGCATATTACCCACCATGCTAATAGTATTTCTATAAAATATAGACAATTCATTAAATAATGAATCATTAGAGCTATAGGCTTCCTTATTTAGGCGCGCTAATATTAGGGAATTAAAGATTTTTTCAGATATTTTCAAACGCAAATCACGCTGTATTAATTTTCGTCTCTTTCTATTCAAATTGTACGACTATGTTTTTGTGATACACTCTGTTTTGACATTTTTTCTGATTTCACATATCAAAAACGACTAAACTTCTATAAATCTTCTGCAAAAAATGCAATTATGTCGAAAATCCCAATTATGCTAAAATTGAATGGGAATTGAGATATTAAAATTCAATATACCCATTTTGTAGATAAATTGTAGATTATTTGTATTCTGATTGTAGATGCTTTATTTTTTGTTTTTGCGATACACTCTGTTTCGACATTTTTTCTGATTTCACACATCAAAAACGACTAAAACTTCTACAAATTTTCTGCAAAAAAACGCAATTATATCGAAAATCTCAATTATGCTACAATTGAATGGGATTTGGGATATTACCCAGTTCAATGTACCTATTTTGTAGATAAATTGTAGATTATTTGTATTCTGATTGTAGATGCTTTGTTTTCTGTTTGTAATGTAAGTGAATATAAAGTCTAAAAACTCTTTCCTTTCCTTTTCGCTTGTTTGATTTGCCTCGAAGATTCTCCAGGATCGAAATCATATTTTTATTTAGTTCTAGCTTCAACCCTAATTTGACGCGGAGAAAGACTATGGCTCTTATCTTCACTTGCATGAGCAGCTTTTCCATGCTTTTTTCTGTGAATGTGGTGATAATATACCCAAATCAAACGATGGAATATCTGCTTCTCTTGCTTTTTTAGGGTTTTTCTTTGAAGGTTTGTTCTTCTTCATTTAGAAAATTTGAAGCTAAAGGTAAATGGGTGTATGAACTTTGAAGAATAAGCTTCAGTTTTACTGGTTGTAGAAGAAGAAGCTTGATAATGAACGTTAATGGTGAGGGTTACAAATATTTCTCTTGTTTTGGCAGAAGAAAAAATGGGATTTTGATACAGAAATCGTGGGTGTGAGAGGAAAACGTGGATGAAGGTGTGGGAATTGGAGAGGGAAACGTTGGGGGAGTGGGATTAGAAGGAATATATGGTACCATTAAATTAGGAGTGTAATTAATACCCTTAAAAATCACTAATGGTATATAATTGGTAATTAGGTATACAAAATGTAATTATATAAAACCTTAAGCATTGATGGTAATATAGATTCCTATATGGCACAGGAATGTAAAAATTTCATTGTAGAAATTTTCGTTCGTATACAATATAGAAAACTATATTACCAAATATGTTCAAAGTTTGCATATTACCCGACATGCTAATAGTATTTGTACAAAATATAAGCAATTCATTAAATAAGGAATCATTATAGTTGTAGGCTTCCTTATTTAGGCGCACTAATATTTGGAAATTAAAGATTCTTTAAGATATTTTCAAATGCAAATCAGGTTGTATTAATTTTCGTCTCTTTCTATTCAAATTGTACGACTCTATTTTTGCAATACACTATGTTTCGACATTTTCTTCTGATTTTACACATAAAAAACGACTAAAACTTCTACAAATCTTCTGCAAAAAACGCAATTATGTCGAAAATCCCAATTATGCTACAATTGAATCCGGAATTGGGATATTACAATTCAATGTACCTAGTTTGTAGATATTTTGTAGATAAATTATAGATTATTTGTATTCTGATTGTAGATGCTTTGTTTTCTGTTTTTGCGATACACTCTGTTTCGACATTTTTCTAATTTCACACATAAAAAACGACTAAAACTTCTACAAATCTTCTGCAAAAAACGCAATTACGTCGAAAATCTCAATTATGCTACAATTGAATAGGAACTGGGATATTAAAATTCAATGTAGCCAGTTTGTAGATATTTTGTAGATAAATTGTAAATTATTTGTATTCTGATTGTAGATGCTTTATTTTCTGTTTTTGTGATACACTCTGTTTCGACATTTTTTCTAATTTCACACATAAAAAACGACTAAACTTTTACAAATCTTCTGCAAAAAACGCAATTATGTCGAAAATCCTAATTATGCTACAATTGAATGAGATTTGGGATATTAAAATTCAATGTACCTAGTTTGTAGATATTTTGTAGATAAATTGTAGATTATTTATATTCTGATTGTAGATGCCTTATTTTCTGTTTGTAATGTACGTGAATATAAAGTCTACAAACTGTTTCATTTCCTTTTCGCTTGTTTGATTTGCCTCGAAGATTCTCCAGCATCGAAATCATGTTTTTATTTAGTTCTAGCTTCAACCCTAATTTGGCGCGGAGAAAGACTATGGCTCTTATCTTCACTTGCATGAGCAGCTTTTCCATGCTTTTTCTCTGAATGTGGTGATAATACACCCAAATCAAACGATGAAATATTTGATTCTCTTGCTTTTTTAGGGTTGTTCTTTGAAGGTTTGTTCTTCTTCATTTAGAAATTTTGAAGCTGAAGGTAAATGAGTGTATGGACTTTGAAGAATAAGCTTCAATTTTGACTAGTTGTAGAAGAAGAAGCTTGATAATGAGCGTTAATGGTGGGGGTTACAAATATTTTTCTAGTTTTGACAGAAGAAAAAATTGAATTTTGATACAGAAATCGTGGGTGTAGGAGGGAAACGTGGATGGAGGTGTGGAAATTGGAGAGAGAAACTTGGAGGGAGTGGGATTAGAAGGAATAGACGGTACCATTAAATTAGTAGGGTAATTAATACCCTTAAAACCCACTAATGATATATAATTGGTAATTAAGTATATAAAATGTAATTATATCAAATCTTAAGCATTGAGGGTAATATAGATTCCTAAATGGCATAGAAATATAAAAATTCCATTATTAAATGGTGTTCACGTTGTTAGATTTCCCTTTTCATTGTTGATCGACTATCTTCTCTTGAAATTAAGTAGCCCCAAACGTAATCAAAATCATAAATAAATTTAGATGACCAGTGAAGTATTAACTCGTCAACAGCCCGAATTTAGCTTGGCCACTTTGTCCATAAAAAAAAAAGCATAATTTTAGACCTCGTGTAACCTCAAATCTTAGAAAAGATAAACAATTGTGAATACAGTAGTTTGCTTTAAGCGCGTAAATAAATCATCATGACTATGGGTACGATTTTCGTGGCATAGTCGTGATACGTAATTCCTCAATTCGGACGCGCATTTCACGCGACTCGATTATAACTTCAAGTAATAATAATTAATAAACATTGTAGTTTGCTTTAGGCGCGATTAATAAATCATCGTGGCCATGGGTACAGTTCCCGTGGCATGGTCGCGATACATAAATCTCATTTGAGTGTGTATTTCATGTGACCCGGCCATAACTTCTAATAATAATAAAATCAACATGTTGTAAATCGCAGGTGCATTTCACGCGGCGTGATTCGTAATGTGTACAAAGACAAACGGGGGCGCGACTTGTTCAGACAAATTCCATAAATACTAAATGCGGTAAAAAAGTAAAAAATGCACAATAGGTTTTAAATACATATGAAATCAGATAATTAGGCCGATTGTTAATAGTTGGGCGACCGTGCTAAAATCACGCAACTCGGGAGTGCCTCACACCTTCCCTGGGTTAACAGAATTTCTAAATCGGTCTTCTGTGTTCGTAGACCATAAATAAGAGTCAATTTCCTCGATTTGGGATTTGAAATAAATCGGTGACTTGGGACACCATAATTATCTCAAGTGGCGACTCTGAAATTGAATAAGATAATTTCATTTCGATTAATGTCGCTTTAATTGGAAAAACTCTCTATCTGCTCGGCAAAAAGGAGGGGTGAAAATGATTTTTGGAGATGTTTTTTGAAAAAGGTTTTTGAAAATAGTTTGAAAGTATTTTTGGGGATCGAATTGTATATATGATTCCTTCTAGACATGAGAATGGGCATTGTTTTGGTTGCAACTACAGTGACAAACCGTGTCACCGTCCAAAGTGTTGGTTCGTCACATTCTGGTCGTTTTCTCGATGAGCTTATGTCATCGCCTCTTTAATATAAGGCAATGAAATCTCCGGCCAAGGGCAGCGCTGAAATAGAGTTCCACGGGCAAGGACAAGTTCCAAATGAAGCAAAGGCCTTAAGCATCGCCAAAGATGGCACTCAACAGTAAAGGAAGCCAACAACAACTACGCCAAAAAACATATTCCAAACCACATCAAACTCCACGTGAACTTTTCAGTCCAATTAACTACGCAGATGGCTGTATACGGTTAAAATTGAGTATGCCCGATTTTATGGGCTCGGGGGACTGCCACGAGATTAAGCTCGTAATAAAGCGAGCTTGAGCTCAAAGACACGAAGACAGAAGGATCTATATCGGGCAGGACCGACATCGAGCAACGGAATAGCGAAATATCAGCGATCGACCATAGATCTCGGTGGGAATCTCGGGAGTGATGGAACCACTAAAGGTTATTGACATCAATCATGGATTTAATTTTCGAAATTAGAGTTGTACCTTATTTAGGACTCCTCTACTATATAAAGAGAAACCCTGTTCATTTGTAATCATATACACTCACTGAGAAATAATAATACGTTGCTTTTTACTTGCTTACATTCCTACTACTGTCCTTATTGTTCTTAACATCTGATCTCTAGCTTGTCCCTAATCGAGGTCGATATATCACTGCAATACTGGTTTGAGCTATTTTTACCGTTCAATTGATTTAGTTAATTCGTCATTTGTCAATTGGTATTGAATTAGATCATGTATCCTTATCAATTCCTAAGGATAGTAGTGATTGTTTAGTGCTAATTATGGTAAAACACACTATTTTACACTTGTTCTTGTCAAGAGCATCTGTTTCCAGATTCAATCATGTCAAACTCACAAAAACGCGTCTACACACGGTGACAATGGCCTCGGACTCCACGTAGAAAACGAGAATGTTATCGATGTAGGAATCGAGGTGCCATAGGCTGACATCGGATGAGAACCCCCCCCCCTCAACCCGGTTGACATCAGTTCGCATGTTGCTTTGAATGCGGATTTAGGCGCAGACTCCGAAGGAAGCGTACACAGAGAGGGTCGAAATGATGGTCGAGGTGCACAGGGTAGAGGAGACGAAGGAGTAAACCTCCAAGTAATATTCCAAATGCTTCAAGCTCAACAAAACACCATTGTTCAGTTGCAAAATAAACACAAAGAACCAAGAAGGGTCAAACAGGAGGTTACTCGCCGTACCGAGCTGGTGCCTGAAAGATCGGGTGATAATACCTCGACAACCGAACCTACTATAATGAGGATGCTAGAGGAGCTTACTAAGAAAATATAATCGGGAGAGGAGAAAATTGAGTCCAATGATAAGAAGGTGGAAACCTATAATTCCCGAGTTGACCAGATACCGAGGGCACCACCCATCTTAAATGGAATGGATTCCAAGAAGTTTGTGCAAAAACCATTCCCTCTGAGTGCGGCTCCGTAGCCCATCCCAAAAAAGTTCTGTAGGCCTGATATACCAAAATACAATGGGACCTCTGACCTTAGTAAACATATTTACTTCCTACACATGCGCGATAAAAGGTAATGATTTGGAGGATGACGAAATCGAGTCTGTATTGCTGAAGAAGTTTCGAGAGACCCTGTCAAAGGGAGCTATGATTTGTTATCACAACTTGACACTGAATTTTATCGATTCCTTCGCCGTATTGGCGGATTCATTCGTAAAGGCATACGTTGGGTCCATAAAGGTTAGAACAAGAAAATCAGACCTCTTCAAAGTGAAATAGGGGGATAACGAGATGCCGAGGGAGTTCGTATCTCGATTCCAAATGGAACGCATGGATTTACCACCAGTCACTGATGATTGGGGTTTTCAGGCTTTCATCCAAGGATTGAAGGAACAAAGTTCGATAGTGTCACGCCAGTTGAAACGGAATTTGATCGAGTACCCAGCTGTGGCTTGGGGAGATGTTCACAACCAATATCAGTTGAAGATCAGGGTCGAGGACGACCAATTGGGAGCCCCTTCAGGCTCAGTACATCCAAATCGGTCGACAGGTAAAAATCATAGGGATGTTGATAGAGAATCAAAGCCGAATAAATATCGGTCCATATATTGCGAGAGAGGGACCGAAGTAAGACAGTGAAAGAGAGGGACTTCTTTCACGTACTGAAAGGAAGGCCTTTCTCATAGCGAGTAACCTGTATTTTGCTTTCCTTCGTGAGAAAGGGGATGGGGAGTGGTGAGGAGGTAGATCGAAGGAATAACGGTCCGGGATGCAAATTCACTCGAAACGATCGAAGGAGTGACCGAGGGTAAAATTCTCGGGGACTTATGAATGAATTGGCTTCGACAAATATGCAGATCCCACAGAAACACCTCAGCTATTAGAGTACAATTTCAGCATCGATGAATCGCGGATTGTATCGGCTATCTGAAGGATCAAAGACACTAGGTGGACCAGACCTATACAAACTGATCCTTCTCAATAACAACAAACAACAACAAATCGAGTCTCATCCCAACATGTGGGGCCTGGGGAGGATAGTCTGTACGCAGACCTTACCCCTACCTAATGCAGGTAGATAGGCTGTTTCCAATAGACCCTCGGCTCTGGAAGGGCAAGAAAAAGAAGAGGGAAACAATGAAGGAAGAAAGATGGAAGAAAAATAAAATAAAATAAAAATATATATATAAAAAATAAAAATAAAAATAAAAAAAATAAAAAATAAATAGTAGAAAATAATAGCAACATAGAATACAATACCTGAGGCGAACAAAATCACATAACGTAATAAACATCTAAGAATATGAAGGGAAATAAATGCTACTAAGTCTATCGGTGAACACTATGAACTACCTACTAACCTTGTACTTTAATCCTCGACCTCCACACCCTCCTGTCAAGTGTCATGTCTTCAGTGAGCTGAAGCTGCGCCATGTCCTGCCTAATCAATTCTCCCCAGTACTTCTTAGGCCTACCTCACCCCTTCTCACACTCTCCATGGTCAACCTCTCACACCTCCTGACAGGTGCATCAATGCTTCTTCTCCTTACATGTCCGAACCATCTCAGCCGCGACTCCCGCATCTTGTCCTCCACGGAGACTACTCCCACTCTGTCCCTAATAGCTTCATTCTTTATCCTATCTCGCCTGGTACACCCACACATCCATCTCAACATCCTCATCTCAGCTACTCTCATCTTCTGCATGTGGGAGTTCTTGACTGGCCAACACTCATCCCCATACAACATAGCGGGTCGAACCACCACTCGATAAAACTTACCCTTAAGTCTTAACGGTACACTCCTATCATATAGAACACCGGAAGTGAGTCTCCACTTCATCCACCCCGCTCCGATGCGATGTGTGACATCTTCGTCAATCTCCCCGTTACCCGATATAATATACCCGAGATACTTAAAACTCCCCAATTTAATGTGTAAGTATCATGGCACACATGTCCATAGGATCGAAGACTGTAGGCAGCTGAGGGAAGAGGTAGCTCGATTATTCAACGAAGGCCATCTCCGAGATTACTTAGTGATCGAGCTAAAAATCACTTCAGAGAAAGAGATTCCAACAAAAAGAACGAACAAGATGAACCTCATCAGGTGAATCACATGATCGTTGACGGGGTCAACATCCTACAAGGACCTATAGTCAAACGCACTGAGGTGTCTATCACCAGGGGGAAATAGACTTGAGACTATATTCCCGAAGGCACTTTATCGTTCAATGACGAAGAAGCGGAAGGCATTTCTCAGCCGCACAACAACACCCTGGTAATTTCTATTTTGTTGAATAAAATTCAAGTTAAACGTGTTCTAGTGGATCCAGGTAACTTACCAAAAATCATCAGATCGAGGGTCATAGAGCAGCTCGCCCTGCATGACCTAATGGTACCTGCATATAGAGTCCTAAACGGCTTCAACATGGCTAGTGAAACAACGAATGGGGAGACAATCCTACCAGTAAACATGGAAAGAACCATCCAAGATACCAAACTCCATGTCATCAAAGGCGACATGAGATATAATGCACTGCTCGGAAGGCCTTGGATCCACAACATGAGGACAGTACCATCGACCCTTCACCAAATGATAAAGTTTCCGACTGTCACACCTCCTTTTTCACTACCCCCGGATTGATGAAGGGTAACAAGGGAGTTTTTCCAATTAAAGTGAAATTATTCGGTTTTGGGATTTATTATTAGTTTTCAGAGTCGCCACCCGGATTGTTGACGATGTTCCGGGACACCAATTTTATTAAAAATCCCAAACCGAGGAATTTTGACTCCGTTTTGATTTGTCTGCGACCAGAAATCCGAGTAAGGAATTCTGTTAACCCGGGAGAAAGTGTTAGGCATTCCCGAGTTCCGTGGATCTAGCACGGTCGCTTAACTATTATTATTTGGCCTAGATTGTCTGATTGTTTACGTGTTTTGAACCATTGTGCATTTATCCTTTTTAATTTTTAGCCACTTTTGACGTTTATGGATTTATCTTGAAAACAAGTCACGAGGACGTGCACTTGTCTGCTTTTGGACATATCGCAATTGCGCCACATGAAATGCACCCGCAATTACAACACATGTTTTTAATGTAATTTCAATTTGAAGTCGGGGACATGAGTTGTCACACCCGAATGTTGATTATGTAGTCAAGACTATGGCCGTGACGGTTTTAGAATGCCTATTTGAGGCGATATTCGATTATTCTTTATTATTTCCATTTGAAGAGTATTTTAGCTTTAAAATCAGTTAGGACATTTATGGATATATATTGGACAAGTTACGTTGGCGTACACTTGTTGTTTTTTAGCACATGGCAAACACGTCACATGAAGTGCACCCGTGGTTGCTATGTACATTTTATTAATATTGGAGTTGAGGGTCGGGGGGTATGAGTTGCCACTCCCGAGTGTAGATTGTGATTTTTTTGGAATAATATTCGATTCTTTATCAAATTTCAAGCTAAAGGTATGATTTTTACCTAGAAGGTATGTGAAGATTGAAATCGCTAACCTAAAAGACAAGATACTCGGGCTATGGCCATATTTTAGCCCCGATCGATTGTTTATCCCTTTTGGCCAAATCCTAAACTATGGTTGATTATGAGGAAAATAAAGGCGCATGACTCTATCCAAAACAACGTCAACCAATGAAAGTTTTAATAAGAAGAAACCCCATCAGATTACTAATTCATGACAACAAAAATGAATGGACATATTCAGTTTTCACAGTTCATCACCATGTAATTTTCGAAACTGCTGAAGAAACAAGGAGATTGAGAGAACAGAACATGGTATATTTTGTCAACAATATAAATACAGTTTTTCCAAAATTGCTTTAGATCAAAGTGGCTACTAAGAAAATTCTTCATTGTTACTTAACAGTTTCACCAAATTTGCATGCCTTTTAAGTCATAATTTCTACACATTTAATCCTAGTTTTGAGCGTTTCTACATCTACTTAAGGATGTGAAAGGGAATCGTTTTAAAATCACTACTTCCTGTTTTTTTTCCCGAAAATTGTTGAGCCACAAAGTGTTGGTTTTTTCAGAACATCAACAAATATTTGCAGGGATCTAATTTTCACACAAAATGCTTTGGGGGAGTAAGATCTATACTTGTTCATTTGAGAAAAACTTTATCAAAGGCGAAATGAAACAATACAGCTGAACATGAATAATGTCCAGTCCCTTTTTACAAACATATATATGAAATTAGAACTCAACTAAATACAGTTTTTCTACTCAAAATACAAGTTCTAAAAAAAAGATAGGGTAAAAACGAGCTGCTTTTCACGTGCAAGCCTCAGCGATGCTGTGTGATTCAACCTTTGTAGTTCAAGCGTGCGTTCTTTAGCTATTTCCAAACAACCAAATAGATTTTACGCATCCTCAGAGGGTGATCTTGACCATGAATGGGCCAGATTCAGTCCCCGTGACGTCAATATTAGCATAAATTTAAGAACTACACATAGTACCTACTGATTGAGCCAAACATGGATAACTATTTACTAAATATGTCCATAATGACATATTGAAGCCATATGATTCATCTATCCCTTAAGAAGATATTAATAGACTTAGATCCTAACAATAAACCTGAAGACACACAAGCTCATCTGCTTGTGACCTCTTCAGCGACTAAAGACTAAATACAAATGAGGAGCAAATTTGTGCATTCTTCCCGAATTGAATATGACCATGAAGAGGTTAGTTTCAGCTCCAAGGATGTAAAGCCATCAGACCTTTGATCATTCAATAGATTATGGCCTAAATTCATACAATGACTGGACCATTCTTATGCATTTCTTAAGATATGAATCTGACCATTTAATGGGTCTAGATTCCTATCTTAATACTTTTTTGTAATGAGAACCTAACTACTCTATGATTGTTTATGCATTATTATAGGGTGAGTCTGACCATGAAAAGGGTCAGATTCACTCCCTAACAGCAATCTTTTGTAACACTTGATTCATACTTGTGTTATGACTTTGATTTTTAGGCATTTTAGAGGATGAATCAGACCATTCAAGGGTTCTGACTCCTCAACTCTAATGCCTTATTTAATACGTACTTTATACCTTTTAAAGGGTGATTTCTAGCACCCTAAGCTACTGTTTATGCACCATAAAAGGGGTGAATTTGACTATTAAAAGTCAGATTCATCTACCCTAGTGCCAATATTCTAACCTACCTAGAGACTTGCTTGTTGTATCTCTTTATTGACCAAAGAGACTCAATTGAAAATCATCTTTTCTGCACTCTTATAGAGAAAATCTAACCACAGAGAAGGTCAGATTCTATACTATGGTGCAGCTTCTTTTCATAGTATAGAACTATGAATATTAACTACATTTATATACACATAATCTTAAGTAAACAACATATACTAGCAAAGAAATACCAACAACAGGACTACATTTATCACACTCATAAACTCATTACAACACCCACACTGTCATATTATACAGAACAGAAGAAAGGACTTCAGATATCAAGAAAAGAAAAACAGCCAGCTTATAGCAGATAGAAGATGAAAATCTCAGTTCAGCATTTCATTGAGAACAAATGAATTGATACATACCTTGTTTAAGAGTAAAATAGCCAAAGACTTGACCAAATAAAGGTCAAGTATGTGCAACAAATCAGGAAGAAGGAAAAGAATTCAACAGCAGTAACAACAAACCTCAGAAATCCAAACAGACCCCAAAGAGCTAACCCAGAAGATATTCGAATTTCAGAAAAAACCAGATTCGAGAAAACATATGAAAACCCAAATACAAGAATTCCACAGAAGCCTTGAAAACTCTTGAAAGAACAGTCAGATTTTTACCTTCATACTTTGAAACAATTTTTCCCTTTTCAAAAGAAGACTATCCTGATTTTTTTTTGTTTTTTGTTTTTAGTATTCAGTGTTCAAGAAAGCAATGTCAGACTTTAGAGAGAATTTTCAGAGTGTCCAAGAACCCTTTAGACTAAGGGTAGAGGTTCTATTTATAGGTATTTGGGAATGAGATATTCCTTGGAATATTCCCTATCCAAAAGCTGAAATTAGTACCAAAAATAGTACATAGGGCAGCTGTCAACCGTATCTTTGAGACAGTTGCCCTTATTCTAGAATTTTCTTACCCATTAAAAGACCTTTCTACCCTTAAAAATCTGATTTCCTAACATATATTTCCTAATGTTCCCCTTAAAGCCCCTATATTTACCATTAGGTAACTAGGGTTACTTGCTTGGGTTATCATTTAACTAACACTAGTTATGTCTTTTAGGTGACTACTAGTTATTCTTAACTAAGGTTAGGCTGACTAATTAAAGGTTAAATGATTAGGAGTTTAGAGTTAGTTTCATACTAATTACCTATGTTTAAGTTATTTAATTGAAGTAGGTCAATCAATTTAATTCTTTAGCTTAAGCTAACTGATTTAGTTAAGTTAATTCAATTTGATTACCTAAAAATCAGAGACTTACCCAATTATTAAGCCTAGGTTTAAATTAATTAATTGATCAGTTTAATTAGGCTTAATTAAGGTTAGTCAACTCAGTTCTCTTAACTTAGGTTAAATGATTTGTTTAGTTAATGAAACCTAAATTTTTTATCCTAAATAGATTTTTAAGACTTAGTTAATTATTTAAGAGACTATCAACCTAAGTTAAACTAGTTAAATGAGTGTATTTTAGGAGGTTATCACTAATTAGGGTAGCCTTGAGTTTAGGATTGAACTAAGTTAATTCATGGCCCTGCACTGGTTCAGATTAACTAGTATTAATCCTAAAAGAGCTAATAGATCTTATGCATGACACAATTAGGAAGGAATCCTAAATTGATATTCACCTAACACTAAACAGAATCAACAATCAAAGCAAATAAAGGCAGAGATCAAGTTTCAGTTCAATCAGCACAAAACAATTCCAAATTATTATCTAGATAGGTAAACGCGGTAATAGTTCTAATCATGATAACATGATAACACTGTTCTAATTATTATCTAGTTTCAGTTCAATCATCTAATTCAAATCGCAATACATGATAACACTGTTCTAATCAAGATTAAACAAATTGTCATTTCAGATTCTTCTTAGTCAATCTAGAGCAGGATAATAACAGTCAAACAATGAGCGAGGATAAACGAAGAAAACAGAAAGAGAGAAAGAAAAAGAAAGAAAAGAAATTACTAAAACAACCTAAAAGAAATGACTGACATGAGATTTGGTCTTAAAATGAAATCCAGAATCTTTTACCACAAGAATTCCTAGACTGATTAATCAAGATTCAAATAACGAAAGCATAATCAAACTATTGTGCGGATTCAATACACGAGACAAGAATGCTCACACTTGATCGATTCAATACAACAAGTATGGAAAATGGTGAAAGACAACAAACATATATGGATTTAGAATGATGACATATTCATGATGATTTTTACAGAAAAGAAATCAGAAACGGGGAAGTACCAGTTGGAGGAAACTTGGCCGGAGAAATCGAGGGTCACCGGACCTCGGCCGGATTCCGGAAGGGTTTGAAAATGACTCAAACCCTCATGAATCAATTGATCTAATCAAGAGAAGTTGACTCATGAAGGTCTGAGCCATCAATTGTCTCTAAATTGGCCGGTGGAGTTATTTAGGTTTTTTAGATTCTTAGATCTGAAATTCCTCGCTTCTTGTTGGTTTTTGGAAGAAATAAATGATGGGAGGTGATTGAGGATGATGAGAGGATCATCCAGGTGAAATTTGGGGTTGATTGGAGAAGCTCTGCCGCCGGAGGCGATTTCCGGCTGGCAGAGCACGGCGGAAGACGGCGGGGTTACGGTGGGACAATGGCCGGTGAGAGAGAGGATAGAGACGAGTGGGGAAGGGGGGGGTATTAGACTTTTAGTTGACTGGGGGGGGAGGAGTTTAGGAATAGATATATAGTTAATTAGTCCTTAGCTCCCAGCCGTTGGATCCCATTAAATCAACGGCTGGGATTGACCTGGCTTGAAACGGGGTCGTTTGGACGGGTGGGGGGCCAGCCGGGTTTGGGATTTGGGTTGGACAGGTGTTACGGGTAGTGTAGAGATGGGGTTGGGCCTGGATTATTTTGGCCCAGGTCCTATTCTTAAACATCTTAAGCTTAGCTTAATTAAAAATTCTTAATTTTGGTAATACTAATTCTAATTAAATTCAAATGTAACAACTAATTATGACCTTGCTCCATAGATTAATTAAGGATAAAAACATTTAATTTTATACTCCTAATTAAATCCGTGATTTATTGGATAAAGAAAATGATTAATTTTAGTAATTAGTTTGTTAAAAACTTCATTACATAAAATAAACAACATCCGTCCATTATTTAGTTCAATTAATTGCAAATAATAACTTCATAATCCCTTGATAATAGTGATGCAATTTTAATAATTTAAAAAAAAAATGAATTATGGATATGCAAATGCAAACAATTCACAATTAATTACTAAAAATCAACAAAAAATCGTAAAATCAATTAATTTATTGATATTTTTATAGGATGATATGGCGAGTAAAAATCACGTGCTCACACCGACGACGCATGGTATAAAGATGGTTTACGGGGAACACACGCTGCGAAGAATTTTTTGCGCTCGACGAGGTGACGCCGATATCAACACCTTTGACTTCGGAAAAATCGAGCACCAAAGATAAGCAGATGACCAAATAGCAATCACCGTCCCCAACCTCGACCGAATTGGAGAAACAGGTAATGGAAGAAGAAGAAGAAGAGTATTTTCTAACTCCTCGAACTTTTATTATTCCCGAACAATCAGATTGTAAGGACCCGTAAAATGTTTGACCAGAAACTCAGGATTTTTGTGGTGCCAAGTTAGATTCATGCGTCTTCGCGATAGTATTCATTTACTCCTTTGTGATACCATTCATTGACGACATCCTTGTGTATTCGCGAAGTCGAGAGGATCACACCGACCACCTCAGGGCAGTTCTGCAAACTCTTCATCGGCACCAGTTGTATGTGATGTTCTCAAAATGTGAATTTTGGATTGAGTCTATGGCATTCCTGGGTCATGTTGTCTCCGGAGAAGGAATTAAGATTGATCCTCAAAAGATTGCGGCCGTAAAGGATTGGCCTAGACCTACCACTCCGATAGAAATTCGCAGTTTCTTAGGTTTGGCTGGGTATTATAGGATATTTGTGGAGGGGTTTTCTACCCTTACCTCTCCATTGACTAAATTGACACAGAAAGCGGTTATGTTCCAGTGGTCCGATGCTTGTGAAAGGAGTTTCGAGGAATTGAAATCAAGATTGACATCGGCGCTGGTATTGACCCTGCAAGAGGGTACAGAGGGGTTGGTGCAGCTGAAAGAAGGGATTCATAAACACAAGACTAAGGCTTTTTCTCTTGGCATGGATGACGGTACATTACAATACCAAGGGCGACTATGTGTTTTAGATGTGGACGGTTTTCGGGAAAGAATCATGGCAGAAGCTCATACCTCTAGATATTCCGTGCACCCAGGTTCTACGAAAATGTATCATGACCTCAAGGAAGTTTAATGGTGGAATGGCATGAAGAAGGGTGTGGCCGATTTTGTGGAAAAATGTTCAAACTACCAGCAAGTGAAGGCCGAGCATCAAATCCCGGTGGGTTGGCACAAAATATAGAAATTCCAATGTGGAAATGGGAAATGATCAGTATGGATTTTGTGGTAGGGTTACCATGCACTCCACGTAAGTTTGACTCAATTTGGGCGATCGTGGATTGACTCACGAAATTAGCACACTTCCTACCAATTAAATCCACAGACACTGTGGAATAGTATGCTCAATTGTATGTCAAGGAAACAGTTAGTCTTCATGGCACTCCGGTTTCCATCATTTCTGATCGGGCCCCCCAGTTCACAGCTAATTTCTGGAAGAAATTTTAGCAAGGTTTGGGTACGCAGGTAAATCTTAGCATGGCTTTCCATCCCTAGAACGACGGGAAAGCAGAGCGTACTATTCACATGCTTGAGGACATGTTGCGTGCTTGTGTACTTGACTTCAAGGGTAGATGGGATGATCATTTTCCGCTCATAGAATTTGCCTATAGCAACAACTTCCAGGACAGTATTCAGATGGCGTCATTTGAGGCTTTGTATGGAAGAAGATGTAGATCGCCGATTGGGTGGTTCGAGGTTGGAGAAGCTGAACTAATAGGCCCAGACCTTTTGCATCAGGCTATGGAGAAGGTTAAGATCGTAAACGAGCGGTTGAAAACTGCTCAGGGTCGTCAAAGATCCTATTCGGATGTTCGTCGTAGATACTTAGAGTTCAAAGAAGATTATTGGGTGTTCTTCAAGATATCTCCCATGAAGGGACCATGCGGTTTGGAAAGAAAGGGAAATCAAGTCCGAGGTATGTCGGGCTGTATAGAATTATTCAAAGGATAGGTTAGGTAACATACAAGCTTGAGCTACCACCTGAGATATCATTAGTGCACCCGGTATTTCATGTGTCCATGTTGAAGAAGGTATTTGGAGATCCGTCCGCTATTATGCGGTTGAGACCATCGAGGTTAATAAAGAATTTTCATATGACGAGATTCCGACTGCTATTCTTGATAGACAGGTCCAAAAGTTGAGAAACAAAGAAATTGCATCCGTGAAGGTATTATGGCAAAACTAGCAAGTCTAAGAAGCTACTTGGGAAGCCGATAATGAAATGAAAAAGAAGTACCCTCATTTGTTTGAATAGCCATGTAGTAGCTCTATAAAGTTGTTCCCATAAATTTTGTATTACTTGTACAGCTAATGTAAAGACACTCCTTTCTAGTTATATGTACCTTATGAGGCCTCCGTTGGTGTTATTTGGTGATCTATTGAGTTATTTGATTATATATGTTGTTAAGATGTGTTTTTGGGGTTCTCTGGCAGGTAGATAGGCCTAGATACAAAGGAAACTCTGGCGAAATTTTCAGAAAATTAGGGAGTTAGTCAAATTTGGGACTGCTGGTATGTGGTATAACTGAAGCTGTATAAGGTTCTATTAAGTGAACCTTGATCCTCATTCGAGGACGAATGATCTTAAGTGGGAGATTATGTAAGGACCCGTAAAACTTTTGACCACAAACTCGGGATTTTTGTGGTGCGAAGTTAGATTCATGCATTATTATAGTAGAGGAAAATGTTTTGCAGAAGAATGTGTTTCTGCGGCCCATTATGCGGCCACATAATCACCATGCGGACCGCATAATGGTCGCAGAGTGAAGCCGAAAGTTGGCCAATTTTGTGGCATGTTATGCGGCCGATTATGAGATCGCATAATCGCTTTGCGGAGCGCATATTGATCGTATTTACACCTTGGACTTTTGCGAAGGGAAGTTCTGTGGTGCATTATGCGACCGCAGAATATGTATGCGGACTGCATCTTGGTCGCATACCCGGTTAGAAAGTTCAAGCTCATGAGGGCTATTTCTGCGGTCACTTTGCGGACCGCATAACCATTATGTGGTCGCATATGCGAGTGAAGACCTGTGTCGGGGCACCCATTTTCTTTATTAAAAACCCGACCCCCATTCCATTAAAAACCCCACCTTAGGCCATTTTGAGCATACTTTATGATAGTTTAGAGTGAGGGAAAGGGATCATAGAGAGAGGAAGTGGTCTTCATCAATGGTTCTTCAATCCTTGCCAAAACACCTTAAAGATTAACAAGAAAGGAACCTAGGTCTCCGTCCCAAGAGGTAAGCTTCTATCACCCAAGCTCTTAATTCCACAATGTAGCTATAATGGGCTATTAGTGAGGTACTTCATAGGGATAAGGGTGGTTACCATGCATGCATGTGATCCTAAGGTATTTGGGGGACTGTTAAAACAAAGACATGAAGGAATGGGAATGGGTTGGGGTAATCTTTCACTAAAAAGGGACCATGGAACCTTAGTAAACACATAATCTTTGATATAATGCTCAAGTGAGCTAGGACTATGGTTGTTTTCCTAATTATGGGTTCAATAGTGCTACATTGTTAAATAGATTGAAGGTGCTAAGGGTTCTGGAACTTGTTGTAGGAATTAAGGAAAATTCAATTAAGGTATATATGATTAACTCTCTTCTTCCTGGAATCGAACCCCTGGTGTCCGAATATTTGGTGTAGGTTCCTGACTTGATGATACTAGAATTGGTTGCCTAAATGTGTTGTGTTGAAATATTTATTTTCCATAATTGTCCTATATGTTTACCATGTCATCATGCTATTTGAGAATGTGTTTTAAGTGAGGTGTATGAGTTAAGAAAGGTTAAGAATTAGTGTCAAGAGTCGAATAAAGCTTGCTAACCTAATTTGTATTAAAGGCCTCCGTGTGATTATGATATTCCAAGCTCCTTCCCTCATGTGTGTGAAATGCCTTATATGATAGGACTTATTGACACAGATGATACTGTTATTTGAACATATAAAAAGGGAAAGATTTGAATTGTAAAATGCGTCCAAGTGCGAAGAACGACTTGATAAATGAGGCTGCTTGTGCCATGCAATGAAATATGGAAAATACACGTGAATTGAATTGAACAATCAAAAGAGGTGATGTCTCAAGTGAGATGGCTTAGCCGATCGGGCCAAGATCAGACACCATGTCGTACACATGGTGGTACTTGTGCTGGATTTATTGATTTAAATTATGGATATGGATGATGTCTCACTTGAGATGGCTTAGCCGGTCGGGCCGAGACCGGACTCTGTGTGAGAACACAGTGGCATTGTGAGTTGTGGCACTTGGAACTAAGATTATCGACCTAAAAAGATGGAAAATTGAATATGAAACTATGTGATCCTTACTTGGTGTTTCTTTTGTATTTATGTGAAGCTCATATTGATTATTATGATTGCCTTCTCTTTGTTTCACTGTTTATTCTACTAAGATTGGAGTTTGCCTTTACTTACTAGTACTATTCGACAGTACAATCGTCCTTTTTGCCCGGGGCGCTACATCTTTAAATGGATGTAGGTGGTGTCGCGCCCCCCTTTTTCCCTTTAGCGGAGATCGGGTTCATGACATTATGACAACTCCTTTTGAAGGAAGAAGGTTAAAAAAAAGAAGAGTCGCCACCTAACGATTTTAAGGTGCGTTAGGGCACCTAGAGTAATTAACTCATGAGACTAGTTTGCATTACAAGAGATTTGGTAAGGGCTTGAAATTATCTCGAGGGGAAGTTTTAGGCACCCCTCAGGATCCACAACTGTGGTTCCCGGCCAAATGGTTTTCGTGAATTTGTACAATAAGCAAATAACAAGTAAAGGCTCAAGTAAGAGGGGATTTAAAATAAGCGTTGAAGTTATTAAATTTCGAAAGGACTAATTAAACATTTGAGAGAAAAGATATCCTAGGTTTAAAACAATATGGATCACATCAATGCAATACCCGATAGACACTCCTTAGAGAGGGGCTACACGTGGTATTAGCGCAGCAGTCATCATATCCATATTCTACCCTTTCCCACCCCGTGAAGGTAATTAAACGTGTGTTGGTCACGAACTCTATTGCGTTCTATTACCCGTCCCAACCTATCAGTCCCGGAGGAGGCTAGGACTACTATCCTAAAGGAGGTACTAGGCTGACCCCTAGGTTTAAAGGACAAGATTCTAAGCGACAAACAAAGACAATTAGGACTGCAAATAAGGGGAAAACAAATAAGAGCGGATATGAGGCCCAAGTATTGCTCCACAGGTTATGCACATAATTAGCACGACTCAAACACAAGTAAGGCCTTTTTAACTTCAGAACCTAAGGCATGATATCTAGGCGAGAATGCAAAAGCGAGGCAGTTTTATTACTGAATTTTAGAGAAGGAATTTTACCAATTTCTGACTACTAATTTTTACCGGTTATTAGTCAAACAATATGTATAAAGGAATATACTTTCAATTCTTAACAGATTTAGCACCTAAGGCTTGCCTTGGCGTACTGATTACCATAGAAATTTGCTCAAGTCCTACTGTTCTAGGCGCCCAGATTTTAGGAAAATAATTAGCAAATATAGGTGAGTCTGTTTCAGTCCTTAACCAGGCTAGGGGGTGCTTAGACGAATACGAATGTAGTCCTAGGAGGAATGATATCTAATGCAAAAGGAAAATGCAAAAATGATGCAAGACCTAAGCTGGATATTCTAAATGCATGAATTACGCGTAGTTTTGAGATAGACAAAATGACAGTTTTAATCGTTGTTTACCTAAAGCAGGATCTCTATAGCATGGTAAGATATGATCAAGATTTTTGTTAACACGTTCGTTCTAAGGTGAGATTTTAGATCACATTTCAGACTACATAGCCAGAATCACATGGTAGCACATTTGTTTATTAGCCCTATGGTAGGATTTCTAAGTGACATTTCAGAATATGAAACATGAGCAGAAATATTGTGATAGTCATTTTTGTAGTCGTTATTCACCCTATAAACATGATTTCTAAGTGTAATGAGATGTTGAATGCAGTAAAGCTGAGCAATATGATATTTATGGCATGCTTGTTGTACCTAGACATGGTTACTATTGCAGATATAGGGAAAGTAAACCTATAGGCATGATTTTTACTCGTATCTATACTATAGCATGCATATTCCCACCCGTTTTCACTATGGAACGCCAAATATTTGTTTACAAATTATTACAGACCAGAAATCATAAATTACATAACCAAAAGAAGAATAATAAGTTATTTCTATAGGGAGCCTTCATTTAGGCCCATATCCTCCAACCTCAATGCCTTTAGTGCTTCATAGCCTTTCATAGTCCGGGTGTGTCAAAGTTCCCTAAGGACCTCAGGGGCTCCCGGGCAATGCTCACACCCAGACATAGTCACCAAGAGTTAAATATGTGCAGTGGGGAAATACCAGCCTCAGTGTGTCAAAGTTCAGAGGGAACTCAAGAGGTTCCCAAAGCAGTGCTCACACTGAGGGGGTGGAACTTAAGAATTTAGGAATAAAGTGAAGTGCCAGGGGTGAGTTTGAAAATGGTTTTGAAAGGGATTTAATAGGAAAGACAGCTTTAAACAAGAAAGATTAGTTAAAGATAAGTTTTGAAAAAGGGTAGTAGAAGATTTTATGCAATGAGAATAGTTTTGAAAATGGTAAGGCAGCCTGAACAAACAACACATACAGAACAAGGACTATGATAAGTTCAACAACCACACACAGGGTAATGGGGGATTGGGGGACAAATATGAAGCATGTAAGTGTAAGCACACAGTAGGTAGAGTCACACATGAATTCAGAATCAGAGAGATCCGCAGGGGTTCAAAGGTCTAAGGTATAATAGGCATTTCAAAACTACACAGGAACAAAGCAATCGCAAAATGCAGGCTCCATTACCACACAGAGGTCTAGACTATCATGGGGGAAACATTGGAGTAGAACCTAAAAGGGATATAAATATATTGAGTCTAAGGGAGGGGACACATTCAGGGACATGTTAATAGGTCATGAAAGCATACATATGAGTTGCAAGTCGAACATCAGAACTGTAGGTAAAAGCAAGCTAGGAACATGATGAATTGCAATAATAAGAGAATCATGTTGTTTTTGAGACTTGAATTGAAATCAAGACATACCAGTAGAGGAAATGGTAGACACAGAATGAGCAAGAGATATCACAATAGTTAGCCTACGCTTGTAGCTGGCTAACAATAGACAGTAGCAAGTAGCACAAAAGAAGCAGAGAGTTTAGGTGTAAGAGAGATAGCTTTGAACCACCAGTGTTCCTCTATCTGTGTTATTGAAAGACCCGAGTATTCATAGTTGAAAAACAAGTAGTAAAATAAGGTAAGAACCACAATAGCATGGTAATTAAGGAACTGGGAATCAATTAATCAGGAAATCACGACAATTATTCCCTTAAGTTAAGGGACTTCAAAATTCAAACAGTAAAACTAGTAGCATATAAGGTAATAAAAATCAGTACATGATTAATAAGGAAGGAATCAAAGTTCATTAAGTATAGGGTAGTCAATTAGGACTATATTCAGAAAACTTTAATTAAGGAAATGATTCAGTAAATAGAGTACCTCAACACACAAGGTAAAGGAATCAATTAATTTAAACAGACGAGTAGAATTCCAGGGTTTTAAAAGAAGTCTTTCAATCAGACCATCGAATAAGGAACTCAGAATCAGTCAAGAGAGAGTCATGATTCTTTATTTCAACACATATATAGAGAAACAAGTAGTCATATCAACAAACAAGATCAACATCATTTGACGAAAAGAGGTAAGAGGTGCATAAATCCAGATAAATAATCACATAGAGGTAACACAAGTAGGCTAAGGCTTCAGTAAAACTTATCCGAAGTATGACAAACACAGAATCATAATAAGAACCAAGCAGTCAGGATAATACGAAGAACCCAGACAAAGATGTTAAAGGTTAGGGCTGACATAGGCGAGTTTAAAAAGCAATAAATGTATAGAATCAGCCAATATGTGCAAAGAAAAGATTTAAACGTGAAGGAAAAGTCAGTTTAAACAGGTATAGAAGAACTCTAAGAAACCCTAATTTTTAAAGGAAGTAAATATGATTTAAAGTTGATGATTCTTAAAGATTGAGTTGAGAACAGTGTAAAATATAGAGAGAAACATACATGAATCGTTAAAACAACATGGATCTAAGATATTATTCTTTTGGGCTGATTTGATGAAGACATGTTTACAAAGGCAATGGAAAATTCTTTACAAATAAAGGAGACAAGTTATAAAATGTTTCGTGGAAGTGAAGAAAGGAAGAAGGGTATTTATACTTGACGACAACTGTCAAAAATGGAATTTTTTTGATGAAAAGTCATAATTAAAGGTGTCACTTCGGGACTGACGTAGCCGCAAAAAGCCCTAAAAGGTGCCGAGTAAATGCAGAACCAATCCGAGAAGGACACGTGGTATGAGCATTAAATGGAAGTGACAAACGATGCTTATGTTCATAAAAAGAAGCAATGTTTCGAGGCAAAGCGGCGGGAAAATATTCCCGCCATAAATGAATATCCACTTACCAAATATTAATCGATAAATATATGGTAAGTGGGGGACTATCTGTATTGGTAAAAAAGAGTCTCACACGTAAGCCGACTCTTGACGACTCACCTATCTATGTAGACACAGGAAAACGCGACAACTGGATGTGATTCTTTGAAGATGTATGAAACAAAGAGGCACGATTCAATAAACCCTCGAGCTCATCAGCCACGGGGAACTCACTCTAATCAAAGACAAGGAGAATACATGGTCAGAATGAATCCAAACAAAGTTACGAATAAATTCAGGAGACGTTATGTAACCTTTACATAACGGTTACATTTACCCTTTGTAACGCCTCATTAATATAATAATTAGTCATTAATGAGCGATAAATTCAAGAATCAAACGTTATATTAAGAAACTTCTTATATAAAGGAAGGGGGGATAACTTGTAAGATCATCTGAATTTGGAATACAATCTACTTTGCTTTTCTATATTTCTGCAATAATGTCTATTACTCATTTTTCTTTATTTAGTACAATTTCCTTGATTATCAGTAACCCGTGTTCATCCTTAAAATAGCTTTGTTCAAAGGATCTAATTCTTTGGTTAAACACCTATACTATAGCATGCATGTTCCCATCCGTTTCACTATCCAACCCCAAATATTTGTTAACAAGTTATTACAGACCAGAAATCATAAATTACATAACCAAAAGAAAACAAAGAAGTTATTTCTATAGGGAGACTTCATTTAGGCCCATATCCTCCAACCTCATTGCCTTTAGTGCTTCATAGCCTTTCATAGTCCGGGTGTGCCAAAGATCCCTAACGTCGTCAGGGGCTTCCGGGCAATCCTCACACCCAAACATAGTCACCAAGAGTTAAACATGTGCAGTGGGGAAATACCACTCTCAGTGTGTCAAATTTCAGAGGGAACTCAAGAGGTTCCCAAAACAGTGCTCACACTGAAGGGGTGGAACTTAAGAATCTAGGAATAAAGTGAAGTGCCAGGGGTGAGTTTGAAAAAGGTTTTCAAAGGGATTTATTAGGAAAGACAGCTTTAAACAGGAAAGATTAGTTAAAGATAAGTTTTGAAAAAGGGTAGTAGAATGTTTTATGCAATGAGAATCGTTTTGAAAATGGTAAGGCAGCCAGAACAAACAACACATACAGAACAAGGACTAAGATAAGTTCAACAACCACATGCAGGGTAATGGGGGATTTGGGGACAAATATGGGGCATGTAAGTGTAAGCACACAGTAGGTAAAGTCACACATGAATTCAGAATCAGAGAGATCCGAAGGGGTTCAAAGGTCTAAGGTATAATAGGCATTTCAAAACTACAAAGGAACAAAGCAATCACAAAATGCAGGCTCCATTACCACACAGAGGTCTAGACTATCATGGGGGAAACATTGGAGTAGAACCTAAAAGGGATATAAATATGCTGAGTCTAAGGGAGAGGAGACATTCAGGGACATGTTAATAGGTCATGAAAGAAGACATATTAGTTGCAAGTTGAACAACAGAACCGTAGGTAAAAGCAAGCTAGGAACATGATGAATTGCAATAATAAGAGAATCATGTTGTTTTTGAAACTTGAATTGAAATCAAGATATACCAGTAGAGGAAATGGTAGACACAAAATGAGCAAGAGATAGAAAAATAGTTAGCCTAGGCTTGTAGTCGGCTAACAATAGACAGTAGCAAGTAGCACAAAAGAAGCAGCGAGTTTAGGTGTAAGAAAGATAGCTTTGAACCACCAGTGTTCCTCTGTCTGTGTTATTGAAAGGCTCGAGTATTTATAGTTGAAAAACACGTAGTAAAATAAGGTAAGAATCACAGTAGCATGGTAGTTAAGGAACTCGGAATGAATTAATCAGGAAATCACGACAATTATTCCCTTAAGTTAAGGGACTTCAAAATTTAAACGGTAAAACCAGTAGTATATAAGGTAATAAAAATCAGTACATGACTAATAAGGAAGGAATCAAAGTTCATTAATTATAGGGTAGTCAATTAGGACTAAATTCAGAAAACTTTAATTAAGGAAATGATTCAGTAAATAGAGTACCTCAACAAACAAGGTAAAGGAATCAATTAATTTAAATAGACGAGTAGAATTCTACGGTTTTAAAAGAAGTCTTTCAATCAGACCATCGAATAAGGAACTCAGAATCAGTCAAGAGAGAGTCATGATTCTATATTTCAACACATATATAGAGAAACAAATAGTCATATCAACAAACAAGTTCAGCATCATTTGACGAAAATAGGTAAGAGGTGCATAAATCCAGATAAATAATCACATAGAGGTAACACAAGTAGGCTAAGGCTTCAGTAAAACTTATCCGAAGTATGACAAACACAGAATCATAATAAGAACCAAGCAGTCAGGCTAATACGAAGAACCCAGACAAAGATCTTAAAGGTTAGGGCTGACATAGGCGAGTTTAAAAAGCAATAAATGTATAGAATCAGCCAATATGTGCAAAGAAAAGATTTAAACGTGAAGGAAAAGTCAGTTTAAACAGGTATAGAAGAACTCTAAGAAACCCTAATTTTTAAAGGAAGTAAATATGATTTAAAGTTGATGATTCTTAAAGATTGAGTTGAGAACAGTGTAAAATATAGAGAGAAACATACATGAATCGTTAAAACAACATGGATCTAAGATATTTAAGCAAAAGTTAGGGTTTCAAAAGAAACCCAAGTAGAACGGAAGAACCTGTTGTGAACCTTAAGGATCGTAACAAATATGGTGTGATTTTGCCCAAAAACCCACCGGAGAGATCATGAACACCCAAAACAGAAACCCTAGATGCGAGTCAGCATGGCCCAGAGCCCTTGAAGGCCTCAGAGACGACGAGCAAGGTGAGGGAGACCCATTGGAGGCTTGAGGTTTAAAGGTGGTCACCGGAGATGGCCGGAGAAGGGAGGACAAGATTCATCGGAGACGAAGAGACGAGAAGTCTCTAGAGAGACTAGAGAGAGAGAGAGACACCAGAGTAGAGATATGAGGGGTCGTGAGAGAATGAGGGGTCGGATGGGGGGTAGGTTAAGATTAATTAAGGAAACAAATATCTGGGTCGTTGATCTAATTTGATAAACGACTCAGATTGGTTTGGGGTTCGCCCGAGTATTCAATTGGTCTGGGATGGGTATTCAATTGGGTCGTTAAATCTGATGGGTTGGGGCTAAAAGTTAGGCTATAATTTAAATAAAATGTGGCCAATTGTTAAATACCCCTTTAAATAGATAAATAATTAATAAAAATAGCTAATAATTGTATAAAAATGATATTAAAGCTAAATAAATGAAATTAAGGTGATTAACTAATATAAAAAAAATATAAAATGACTAATTATTGATTTAAAATGGTATAAAATGTACAATTGTGCTATAATTGCGAAAATTGCTGTAGTTATAGCTAAATAATGCCAAATTGGCTAATTTGTGAAATAATTAAATCCTAATGAAATTAAATAGGATTATGAATAATATATTGAGCAGGCAAACGTCTTGAAATTATTTATAACACCATTTATGAATAGTTATGAAATATTAAATAAACAGGAAAATAATTCGATAAAAATATGGAAAATTATGGAAAAATACCAATTATTATAAAGAGTGATTTTGAAGGTATATATGAAAGTTTGAAAATAATTTGAGGAAAAATTGGGTATCAACAGCTGCCCCATTTACCCGGAAAGGATGAAAGAGTTGTCGGGTAAAGATATGATGGCCAATTTTGACCGAGTGGAAATGGTTTGAAAGATTTAGGTCGCACCCTGGCTTCTGAGCTGCCTACATATCCCTGGTTTCATAGGAATCAGGCCGTATGTAGTTTAGGAGTCACCGAGGAAGTATACCGGTGAGGTTTTATAAGGACGGACGAAGGGTGTAAGGTGGGGTGAACAAGATGGCTTACAAGGTAGTTAGGAGAACTAGAGAAGGGCCACTCCCGCCTGGCTGGCCGTTCCTGGACGAACTTCCTGCAAATGAATAACAAGCATATATTGTGTATAATTTAATCATGATGCAGATTCCCATTGGACTATGAATGCTGTCCTCGGACGGTTGAGGATGACGTCCTTAGACCATGATGTCCTGGGCCATAAATTTCTTGATGCGGGATTCGCGGGCTATGAAATGATGTTCTCGAGCCATGAAGATGGTGCCTCTAAACCATGATTCCTTTGAATAATGATATGCAAACTGATAAAATAGTTCCTCAGGCCATGACATGGTGTTCTCGAGCCATGAAGATGGTTCCTCCGAACGATGATGCCTTTGGATAGGTTGGCGATATTTCAGCCCATGAAAATGCAGTAGCATGATGATAACACGACAGAGCTTGAAAATCTAAGGGTAGATCTTAGCCCGAAAGGAAGCGAAGTAAATAGTGACAGAGACAGCAGTTGCTTTGAAAAGTAAATGAGAGGCAGCGCTTAGCCTCGGAAGGCAGAATGGTAGCCTTATGCAAATGCCGATGGAGGTAAAGCTAAACCTCGGAAGGAATAAAAGGAAGCCTTATGCAGGAAACAAATGCGGATGGAGGTAGCGTTTAACCTCGGAAGGCAGAAAGGTAGCCTTATGCAATGTAAATGCAGATGGAGGTAGCGTTTAACCTCGTAAGGCAGAAAGGTAGCCTTATGCAATGTAAATGCAGATGGAGGTAGCGTTTAACCTCGAAAGGCAGAAAGGTAGCCTTATGTAATGTAAATGCAGATGGAGGTAGCATTTAACCTCGGAAGGCAGAAAGGTAGCCTTATGCAATGTAAATGCAGATGGAGGTAGCGTTTAATCTCGGAAGGCAGAAAGGTAGCCGTATGCAATGTAAATGCAGATGGAGGTAGCGTTTAACCTCGGAAGGCAGAAAGGTTGCCTTATGCAGGAAATAAAATGATAGTAGGAGTTCTTAGTTGATGATAAATTGCGGCAATATGATTGTTGGGAGCATTGCGATAATGAAGTGTCGTTTGTGCTGATAACAAATATTGACATGTGCGATGAGTTCGAGAAGCGTGTCTTTGGGCGATGTGTGTTCTTCGAGCGGGTAGTATGTTTGAGGCTATTGCCATCTTTTGTGCTTGCATCCAAAAATAAATCGTGAGTTCTGTAAAGGGAAAAGGTTATTTCGCATTCCTGTTGGCTTTACTTGACTCGTTTGCTCAATCATGATGATACTGTCCATATCATTGGGGTAGCGTTTGCTCAACAAGCTGTTTTCAAAAAGAGATATGCATGATTTTGTGAAAGTATAATACAAGCATATAATAAAATAGTTTTAGATGAATCGATGACCGTGACGCTGTCCGAGACATTGCAACCTCTCCTGCCATGGAATTTTGAATGTCCTCCTCAAAATTCTGCCCCAGTTTGATGGGTGGATACTTCTGACTATTGCTCGTGCGGCGATCGGCTGAACTTGCTTCAGAATTTTGAGGGTCCTCCTCAAAATTCTGCCCCAGTTTTCAATTGTGGGGAAAATAAGATTTATATTGAATTGTCACCTAACCCATAGGGCTGCCTACGTATCCCCTCTTAAAAGGGAATCAGGTAAGGCGTAGTTCAATAGTCATTGTTGATAAAAGCATAAATATTACACATAGTAGCATTTGACTGCGTCTGAATTGATTGGTTTTGGCCAAACCTCTCCGTCCATTTTCGCAAATATAAGTGCTCCTCCGGTCAGCACTCGGTGAACCATGTATGGGCCTTGCCAGTTGGGAGAGAACTTCCCTTTGACTTTGTCTTGATGTGGAAAGATCTTCTTTAACACCAGTTTCCCTGGTGTGAACTGTCTCGGCTTGACTTTCTTGTTGAAGGCTCTGGTCATTCTGTTATGATATAGTTGACCATGACATAGTGCGTTCATTCTCTTTCCGTCTATGAGGGCTAGCTGCTCATAACGGCTCTTTACCCATTTTGCGTCGCTGAGCTCAGCCTCTTGTATAATTCTCAGAGATGGAATTTCGACTTCAGTAAGAATAACAGCCTCTGTACCGTAAAACAGCATGTAAGGGGTCGCCCCGGTAGATGTGCGGACCGTGGTGCGATATCCTAGTAAGGCGAATGATAACTTCTCATTCCATTGCTTGTGCTTTTCTATCATCTTCCTTAATATCTTCTTGATGTTCTTGTTGGCGGCCTCAACAGCTTCATTCATCTGAGGTGTGTAAGTTTTTGAATTCTTGTGTTTGATCTTGAAAGTTTCACACATGGCTTTCATCAAGTTACTGTTGAGATTAGAACCATTGTCGGTGATGGCTGATTCGGAACTCCGAACCGACAAACAATGCGGTCGCGGACAAAGTCGGCCACGACTTTCTTGGTAACTGCTTTGTAGGAAGCTACTTCGACCCATATAGTAAAGTAATCAATGGCGACCAGAATGAACTTGTGTCCGTTGGAGGCGGCAGGCTTGATTGGTCTGATGACGTCCATGCCCCAAGCGGCGAACGACCATGGTGAACTTGCTGCATTAAGCTCACTTGGAGGTACCTTTATCATATCTCCATGTATCTTACAGTGGTGGCATTTCCGGACTTACTGGATGCAGTCTATTTTCATGGTCATCCAGAAGTAACCAGCTCGGAGTATCTTCTTTGCTAATACAAACCCGTTCATATATGGACCGCAGGTCCTAGCATGAATTTCTTCCAATAGTTTTGATGCTCCTTTTGCGTCAACACACCTTAATAGCCCCAAATTGGGAGTCCTCCTATATAGGTTTTCTCCGCTGTGAAAGAAGTTTTTGGACAATCTCCGAAGTGTGTGTTTCTGAGTAGCATTTGCAAGCTCTGGGTATTCTCGTTTTGCCAAATATTCCTTGATATCATGGAACCAAGGATTTCCATCTGCTTTTTCTTCGACATGGGCACAATAAGCCGGCTGATTATGGATTTTTACTAGAATGAGATCAATGAAATTTTTGTTTGGATGCTGAATCATAGATGACAGGGTAGCCAAAGCATCGGCGAACTCAATATGGATTTTGGGGACATACTAGAACTCTATCTTTGTGAACCTCTTTCTCAGCTCTTGAACATGATGCAGATAGGGTAGTATCTTGGAATTCTTGGTTGCCCATTCTCCTTGTACCTGATGTACCAATAAGTCTGAGTCACCAATCACTAACAGCTCCTGGACGTTCATGTCAATGGCCATGTTGAGCCCTAAGATACAGGCCTCATATTCAGCCATATTGTTGGTGCAGGGAAACCTGAGTTTGGCGGATACTGTATAATGCTGACCGGCCTCTGATACTAGGACTACTCCAATACCAACTCCTTTGAAGTTTGCTGCTCCATCAAAGAACATCCTCCAACCGTCGTAGGATCCTGCAATGTCTTCTCCTACGAATGATACCTCGTCATCAAGAAAATACGTTTTCAGGGGTTCATATTCTCTGTCCACATGATTCTCAACAAGATGGTCTGCCAATGCCTGACCCTTGACCGCCTTTTGAGTTACATAGATAATGTCGAACTCGCTCAGCAGGATTTTCCACTTGGCTAGATTTCCAGTAGGCATGGGTTTTTGAAAGATATACTTTAATGGATCTATCCTTGATATTAGATATGTTGTGTAGGCGCAGAAGTAGTGCCTCAGCTTCTGAGTGACCCAAGTCAAAGCGCAACAAGTGCGTTCTAATAAAGAATACCGGGCCTCGTACGGAGTGAACTTCTTGCTGAGATAGTAAATAGCCTGCTCATTCCTTCCTGTTTCATCATGCTGCCCTAGAACGCAGCCGAAAGCTCCATCTATCACGGCAAGGTAGAGTAACAGAGGTCTACCTGGTTAAGTGGTACCAAGACTGGAGGAGTTGACAAATATTCCTTTATTTTGTCGAAAGCCTTCTGACAATCCTCGGTCCACTTAGTTGCGATGTCCTTCTTCAGCATCTTGAAGATCGGCTCACAGATAACTGTAGACTGTGCTATGAATTGGTTGATGTAATTAAGCCTCCCCAAGAAACTCATCACATCTTTCTTGTTTCTTGGCGGTGGTAGTTCTTGAATGGCTTTGACTTTTGACGGATCCAATTCTATTCCCCGGCGGCTTACAATAAACCCCAACAACTTCCTAGCAGGAACCCCGAATGCACACTATCGCGAGGTTTAGTTTCAGATTGTATTTTTGCAACCTGTTGAAGAACTTCCTCAAATCCTCCATGTGGTCAGCAACTTTCTTTGATTTGATAATGACATCATCCACATACCCCTCGATCTCCTTGTGAATCATGTCGTGGAATATGGTGGTCATGGCCCTCATGTAGGTGGCCCCTGCATTCTTTAGGCCGAATGGCATCATGTTGTAACAGTACACTCCCCACGGCGTAATGAATACCATTTTCTCAGCATCTTCTTCATCCATCCAAGTTTGATGATAACCAGCGCAGTAATCCACAAATGACTGTAATTCATGCTTGGCGCAATTGTCAATTAGAATGTGTATATTTGGCTAGGGGAAGTCGTCTTTCGGACTGGCCCGGTTGAGATTCCAGTAGTCGACACAGACTCTGACTTTCCCATCCTTCTTCGGTACAAGTACAATGTTGGCTAACCATGTCGGGCACTCAACCACTCGGAGAACTTTGGCGTTGATCTGCTTGGTAAATTCTTCCTTGATTTTCAAGCTCATATCGGGCTTGAATTTTCTGAGCTTTTGCTTGACTGGTGGACACATTGGATTGGTTGGCAATTTGTAAGCCACAATAGATGTACTCAGACCAATCATGTCATCGTACGACCAGGCGAATATGTCCTCATACTCTTTTAGAAATTCTGTGTATTCCTTCTTTCCTGATGGTGACAGATGAATGTTGATTCGTGTTTCCTTGACGTTTTCTGAATCTCCTAAGTTGGCGACTTTGGTCTCGTCCAGGTTGGACTTAGGTCTGTTCTCAAAATTCTCGATTTCCTTGACAATCTCGTCAGGCATATCATCTTCGTCTGAATCAATGTCCGTTTGATGCGTTGTCTCATTGCATGTCACATCCATTGGTTCATCAAGACAAGTAATAGTAATGTTGTATAGATAAAGTAGTGAGAGAAAACAGTAGCAATAAATATTGGATTCATAATAGAAATTAGAAAATGCTTTGATAAATTGAATAACTAGTTTAAACATTGAAGATATTATTGCAGAAATCGAAAAATGCAGAAAAAGGAAAATCGTTTAGTAAATAAAGCAGTAAATAATGCTTGTTTTTAGCCTTGCTACCCCGAGGCCCGTTAGGCTTTGGTCGTCCTAATAGACCAATTCTTGAGATAGGTTCCCTTGCTTGCTGCCTATATGGAAGGGCCTTCCTTCCTCTCCTCGAGAATAACACAGCAATCCATATCCTCGTCCTCTAGGAACAAACTCCTCATCGCTGCAAGTGCTTCTTCTTCGTCTGATCCATAGATAATGTCGGCCTACTTGAAGGTCTGTTCCAAATGAGGTATTGGCTGCTCCAAAGTATTGTAAGGACCACGCCACGGTGGTGACCAGTCGTTGAACTCTTCCTAGGTGTAATCATACCCCAGACCGAAAGTAGTACCATGTTTCTTGAGCTTGATGGGTTTGGAGATCCCTTGAAGGATCTTGCCGAGCCCCTTGCTAGGCTCATATCCTCGCCAATTCATCATGCTTGCGATCTTGCTATCCCACCACTTGTCTTTGTCGATAGCATTGACCCGTTCAACGTGGTGGTAAGTTCCCCCGCCTATTTTCCTTTTTTCGTCAATCACTTGGATAGTCTGGCGGCCATAAATGGGGTTGTGTGATGATCCAAAAGGTCATTCTATGTTAATTTAGCCAAATCTGTGTTCCGAGGCCCCGAAAGCCTCCGTTAATCTCACCTCGATATGCGTGCGCAGCCCGGGCGTGTAGCCGGGAAGCTTTTATGTGAAACCTTGATGAAAAGTTGAAATTTATAATAATTAATTAATTAAAGTTGACTTTGGTCAATATTTTTGGTAAATGGACCCCGACTCGTGATTTGACTGTCCCGGAGGGTCCGTAGGAAAACATGGTACTTGGGCGTATGCCCGGAATCGAATTCCGAGGTCCCAAGTCCGAAAAATGAATTTTTAAAGAAAATTGTTTTCTGAAAAATAATAAAGACATTTGAAAATGAATTTTTATGTGAAACCTGTGTTACCGGGCCCGTATTATGGTTCCGGAGCTCGGAACAAATTTAATATGTGAAAACGGACTTCGTTCGACGTGTTTCGGATCAAAAATGGAAAATTTGATAGTTTATGAAGATTGAGAAAATTCTATAGATTTTGAAATTCGATTCATTGTTTTTGATGTAATTTTGGTGGTTTCATTACTCGAATTAGTTCGTGGGATGATTTGGGACTTGTTGGAACGCTCGGTTTGAAGTTCCGAGGGCTCGGGTGGGTCTTGGGTAGGTCCCGGGGTGTCCTTAGGCTAAAATATAGTTGTTGCAGGTCCGAGGGGTCAGTTCTCTGAACCCACCACCGCGGTCCGCGGTCCATTTTTCGCTTACCGCGGTGGGGGACCTGAGGAGGAGCTTCGCGGCCGCAGTCGTGTTTTCGCGGTCCGCGGTGGAGGGGCTTGGTCACTGGTCCGACTTCGGAGGCTTATATATTTTGATCCACAACGAATTTTGAGATGATTCTAAAATGAAAGTTGTAGCCCTTCGTGTCTAGTTTCCAGAAAGATAACAAAATCGCATGTCACTGTAGTCATTTCTTTCTCGGTTTCTTAAGCTTTTCTAATCATTTGCTACCGCGACTGCGGTCGTTTTTTCGCTGACCGCGGTGGGGGATCAGAAATGGGTATAATTATACGGGAATTTCAGTTATTTCATATTTTAAAGCCCTAAAAACATAAGAGGCGATTTTCCAAACACTCTTTCTTCTCCAAAACATTAGTAAGTGATTTCTAACTCATTTTCTTTACTCCCTAACTTCTTTTGACAAGATTTAACCCTAGAATCTAGGCCTAAAATCCTAAAATCAAAGTAGAAATTAGGGGTTTTGGGTAGAGTTAGGATTTATGGGATTTTTTGTAATTCAACCTCCATTTGGGGTCGGATTTCAAAACAAATTATATACTTGAACTCGTGGGGGTATGGGTAATCGGGTTTTGGTCCGACCCTCGTGTTTTGACCAAGCAGGCCCGGGGTCGAATTTTGGTATTTTTGGAAGAATAATAGGAATTGTAGATTTAGGCTATGAGATTGTATAAATGAGTCAGTATTGATATTATTAAGTTAGTTATGTCTAGATATCGTTGTTTCGGAGTTGAATTCAAAAGGAAGGGCGGTGTTAGAAGCTTGAATTGCTAATTTAGGACCCGAGGTAAGTGTCTTGCCTAACTTTGGTGAGGGAATAGGTATTGTGCATAAGGTGGTAAGTGTTTATCATATTCAATGCATAGGTGAGGTGACGAGTACCTATGCATTGTGTGTCAAGCATGCCCGTGAGTCTATTTTGATGAATCTTATGTTATTACTTCCATGTTCATTGTATCATGAAATTGTTTCTACTTGGAAGTTGATTGTTTGTTGAAAATCCTTGTTGATAAACTTATGATAAAATGGTTCGTTTGAGGACCCAATTTGTTAAAGGATATACTTGAAAAGATTGGTTATAGCTGAGACCCTTGCCGGGTAATGTTATGATATTGGCTGATATTTTCCCCTTGCTGGGTGATTATGATTTGTACTTCCACTATGTTGCATTCCTTGACAAGTTGTTATTTGTTGTTGATATTACTTGGGTGAGGAAGAGAGTAAAGCACGAAGGGTGATGCCGTGCCATTCATTCATATTATTCATTTATTTATTATTGCAATGTGAGGAAGAGAGTAAAACCACAAAGGGTGATGCCGTGCCATTCATTCATATTATTCATTTTTTTATTATTGCAATGTGAGGAAGAGAGTAAAGCACGAAGGGTGATGCATTGCCATTCATTCATATCATTTATTTATTTATTATTGCAATGTGAGGAAGAGAGTAAAAGCACGAAGGGTGATGCCGTGCCATTCATCTCATTTATTCATTATTTCACTGTGAGGAAGAGAGTAAAGCACGAAGGGTGATGCCGTGCCATTCATCTCATTTATTCATTATTTCACTGTGAGGAAGAGAGTAAAGCACGAAGGGTGATGCCGTGCCATTCATTTCATTTATTATTGCAATCATTTCATATATTTACTTGTTGCATCGTGAGGACGAGAGTAAAATCGCGAAGGGTGATGCCGTGCAATTCATTTATCTGTTTATTTGTTGTGTTCGACATCTCATTTGGCTTCTAACCTGTTTCCCCCCTTGCTTGTCCCCGTATTACTTGTTTATCTGTTAAAAATATCTGTTACTTCCTTGCTATATTTTTGGTAGAACTGTACAGGTAGGTTATCGTTGTCGTGTCTAGCCTTGCCACTACTTCGGCCAGGGTTAGGCTCGGCACTTGCTCAGTACATGGGGTCGGTTGTACTGATGCTACACCTGCACTTCTCTATGTTGTGCAGATCCCGCAGCCGGACCTGGTGGACACTGATTGAGGGAGCATTCTTCAGTCCACTCCGGAGATTTCAAGGTAGACCCGCAGACGTTTGTGGGCCTTGGCATCTCCTTCATCCTTATCTTTCCATTCTTTCTTGTTTTTCTTAGTTCTGAGACAGTTATGTATTATTTCTTCGGAACTTGTATTTAGTAACCTCATAGACAGTTCGTGAGTTAGTGACTCCAGATTCTGGTATATTGTAAATGAATCATCTTATGGGTATTTGTATGTATTTCAGAATTTATCTGCTTCCGTACTTAAAGAGGAATATAAAATGTTCTAGTTATTTTTGTTATTTCAGTGTTAATATGTTAATGTAATTATGTGCGTTGGCTAGTCTAGCGGGTGTAACGTTAGATGCAGTCATGGCCCGAAGGTGGGATTTCGGGTCGTGACAGGTTGCTACCGTCACTATGAATAATCACCTCTTGGTGGTTCCACTCAAATTTTACTGCCTGATGTAATGTTGATTCTACGGCCCCAGCAACATGGATCCAGGGTCGTCCTAATAGCAGATTGTAAGATGCTGGCACGTCTATCACCTGATAGTCCACCTCGAACCAAGTCGGTCCCATCTGCAGACATAGACTGATCTCCCCAATGGTAGACCTTTGAGAACCGTTGAAGGCTTTCACGTTGTCTAGTCTAGCGGGTGCATCGTTAGACGCAGTCATGGCCCGAAGGTGGGATTTCGGGTCATGACAGTTGGTATCAGAGCTCTAGGTTGCTTAGGTCTCACAAATCACGGACAAACTTTGTATAGTCTGAGGGATCGGTACGGAGACGTCTGTACTTATCCCCTAGAGGCTGCAAAGTTAGGAATAACTCCACATTTCTTCACCTCAATCGTGCCAATTTATTCTATCATCGATGATTGAACTTGCCTACTTTTGTCCTCTCACTAATCTCGACAACACGTGAAGCGTTTGTGACCGGACAAGTGATGAAGCCCCAATGACAGCTACGATCAAGGGAAGAGACAGAAGCAGAGCGCAGTCTAAAGCTCGAACATCAACACCTATTGTATAGTCTCAAATGGATCTGGATGCGGAGGTTCTAGCTCAGTCAGTATATGTGGACTAGATCATATTCCGGAAGGATTATAGCTACTCCATGGTTGCAGGATGCACTAGTCCATTTATTGAGGTTGGACAAGTTACCAACAAGTTCCACTCCATTTCAGTGGTATATCTTTTGAGGACCCGCATGATTTTCTTGACCGCCTCTAGGAGGTATTGCACACCATGGGAATAAGTGTAAAGCAATAGGGTTGATTTATAAGAGCTGTGAAGTTTAACAACGTGGATTATCAGGTGTTGTGACCTATGACTTCGTGCCACGTGGGGGAAGTCCACTGTCAAGGAATAGTTTGCGAGGCCGCGTGTCATATCGGTTTTGGTTTGGAATGTATAAGGCCGGGGATTTTGCAAGAGTTAAAGCTGGGAATTTCGGTACGTCTACCTCCTTAATAACCCGATACCTCAGTACCGAAGGAGTTATTCAAACAACTTGAAGTCTACAAAAGTCTACTCAGCGTGTAAGTCACGGTTGCGTCAGGTCATACGACAATATTAGAATATGCCATCAGGTTCAGTAAGTTAACCCGTCATACTCCTACGTTGGTTCGTATAGCTAGAGGGCGAGTCCCCAGACTCATTAAAGGACTCAAAAAAAAATGATTGTAAATTTTGGACGATTCAGGGCAGGTTGATACTTTATGTTGGCTAGTGGTAGAAATTGGCCTAGACTTGGGAGAGTCATATTTCATCAGAGCACTCAGGCTACATGCCCCACTGCAGCTACAACTCAACTATATGACCACCTAGGTAAAAAGGAGTCGGAATGTCGAAAGTGGAGGTTAGATTCCTAGAGGCGGAGACCCAGTCTGTTGATATATTTTCTATGGTATGGATGAGGTCGTTACATTAAATGGTTTCATTACAAGAACAATCTCTAATTATTATAAAGTGATGATTTTCGGAACTTAATTAGATTATGCGTATCTAATAAAATTCTTCTAATATGATCCACTCTCGGGTGAGATTCGTAACTCTAAAAATCTACTTATGTGAATACTTGTATTGAGAGATTCTATGGGGACAACTGTGTTTACCATTACGTGTTGAAATTTTGCTTAACGGAACAATATTTAAATGAAGGAAAAGGAATGTTTCGATTGGCACGATATGCATATTACTTGTGATTTAGAATTGAGGACGAGATCCTCGCATGTTAATATGATTTGGTATATCCAGACCGAGCCTCGAGCCGCGGTGAAAGTCATGTAAAGATGAGATCCTTGTGATGGAAATTCTTGTGTTTAGAGTTCTCCCTTGTGAATTGAATTTTTTTTTTTACTTAAGTACTGGTAGGGAGTCATGCTTGTTAAAATTATTAATTATGTACAAAATAAGAGTAATAAAAATAAATTAATTAATAAATAAATATATAATTAACTATCTGTGCGTAATTTTCCAAATTCGTGCTACAATTATGGAGCCTTAAGGTAGGTTCCCACCCCAGGTGGCGTTAGATGAGGCACGTTATTTTAGTTAATTATGAGGTCTTCAAGCATCGTATCTCGATATCAGTATTGTGAAGGAAATTGAAGGAGCGGTTATATGATTTGTTGGATAAAGGCTTCATCAGGCCTAGTGTTTCTCTTTGGGGTGATCCAATGTTGTTCATGAAGAAGAAAGTTGGCTCAATGAGGATGTTTATTGAGTACCGACAGTTGAATAGGGTTACTATTAAGAATAAGTATCCTTTGCCGAGGATTGATGACTTATTTGACCAGCCTCAGGGTGTTATTGTGTTTTCCAAGATTGATCTGAGATCTGGGTGCCATCAGTTGAGGATTAGGGCGTCTGATGTCCCTAAGACAGCCTTTCGCACTCGTTATGGGCATTATGAGTTCTTGGTGATGTCATTGGGATTGACAAATGCCCTCGCTACTTTCATGGAGTTGATGAACCGGGTGTTCAGGCCTTATTTGGACTCGTTTGTATGTTTATAGATGATATCTTGATATATTCTCGTAGTCGAGAGGAGCATGAGAAGCATCTTCGGGTTGTCCTCTAGACTCGTTTTCTAGGTGTGAATTCTGGTCGGGTTCTGTGGCATTTTTGGGCCACGTTGTGTCGGCAGAGGGTATTCAGGTGGATCCCAAGAAGGTTTTAGCAGTTAGAGATTGGCCTAGGCCCACTTCAGCCACAGAGATTCGGAGTTGAGTGGGCCTAGCAGGTTATTATCGCCGGTTCGTGGAGGGATTTTCATCTATCGCATCATAGATGACCAGATTGACTCAGAAGGGTGCTCATTCCAGGTGGTTGGATGAGTGTGAGGCGAGCTTTCAAAAGCTCAAGATAGCTCTGACCACATCACCAGTGTTAGTGCTGCCCACAGGTTCAGGATCGTATACCATGTATTATGATGCTTCACGGGTTGGGCTTGGTGCAGTGTTGATGCAGGATAGCAAGGTCATAGCCTATGCTTCTCGTCAGTTGAAAGTCCACGAGAAGAATTATCCAGTTCATGACTTGGAGTTAGCAGCAATTGTTCATGCGTTGTAGATCTGGAGGCATTATTTGTATGGGGTGCCATGTGAGGTATTCACTGATCACAAGAGTTTGCAGTATCTGTTTAAGTAGAGGAGTTGAATATGAGGCAGGGGAGATGGTTAGAATTGTAGAAGGATTATGATATTACTATTCTATATCATCCGGGGAAGACAACGTGGTGGCCGATGCTTTGGGCAGGAAGTCAGCCAGTATGGGTAGTCTTGCTTATTTATCAGTCAAAGCGCGACCGCTTGCTTTGGATGTTCAGGCTTTAGCCAACCGATTTGTGAGATTGGAAGTTTCAGAGGCTGGTAGTGTGTTGGCCCATATCGTAGCCTGTTCTTCCTTGTATGATCGTATTCGTGCCAGGCAATATGAGGATCGTCATTTATGTGTTCTCAGAGATAGGGTCAGGAACGGAGATGCCAAGCAGGTTACGGTTGATGGTGAGGGAGTTTTGAGGATGCAGGGTCGTATTTTTGTCCCTGATGTGGATGGCATTCGTGAGTTGATACTTCAGGAGGCTCATAGTTCTCGGTATTCCATTCATCCGGGCGCCGCAAAGATGTACCAGAACTTGCGGCAGCATTATTGGTGGCGTAGAATGAAGAAGGATATTGTAGCTTATGTAGCTCGGTGCTTGAATTGTCAGCAGGTTAAGTATGAGCACCAGAGACCCGGTGGTTTGATGCAGCAGATTCAGCTTCCCGAGTGGAAGTGGGAGCGTATCACGATGGATTTTTGTAGTTGGGCTTCCACGGACTCAGAGGATGTTTGATGCAGTATGGGTTGTTGTGGATAGGCTAACCAAGTCAGCACATTTCATTCCTGTGGCAGTTTCTTATTCAGCAGAGAAGTTGGCAAAGATCTACATGAGAGAGATTGTTAGATTGCATGATGTGCCCATATCCATTATATCAGACCGAGGTACTCAGTTTACCTCCCATTTCTGGAGAGTATTTCAGCGAGAGTTGGGCACACAGATTGATTTGAGCACAACATTTCATCCTCAGATGGACGGATCAGTCCGAGCGTACTATTTAGATTTTGGAGGATATGTTGCGGGCCTCTGTCATTGATTTTGGTGGTTCATGGGACCAATTCTTTCCTTTAGATGAGTTTTCCTACAACAACAACTATCAGTCGACCATTCAGATGGCTCCGTATGAGGCGTTGTATGGTATACGGTGTCGGTCTCCAATTGGAGGGTTTGAGCCGGGAGAGGCTCGATTGTTGGGTTCTGAGTTAGTCCAGGATGCCTTGGACAAGGTGAAGATTATTCAGGATAGACTTCGTACACCTCAGTCCAGGAAAAAGAGTTATGGAGATCGCAAGGTTCGAGATTTGGCTTTCATGATAAGAGATCAGATATTTCTTCGGGTGTCGCCTATGAAGGGCGTGATGAGGTTCAGAAAGAAGGGCAAGTTGAGCCCTAGGTACATTGGTCCATTTGAGATCTTGGACAAGGTAGGAGAGGTGGCCTACAGACTTGCCTTGCCACCGCATTTATCAGTCGTGCATCCAATGTTTCATGTATCCATGCTCCGGAGGTACATTGAAGATCCATCTCATGTTCTCGACTTCAACGGTGTCCAGTTGAACCAGGATTTGACTTGTGAAGAGGAGCTGATAGCCATATTAGCTAGGCAGGTTCGGCAGTTGAGATCGAAGAGTTATCCTTCAGTTCGTGTTCAGTGGAGAGGTCAGCCTGCCGAGGCAGCTACCTGGGAGTCCGAGTCTGATATGCGGAGCCGTTATCCCTATCTTTTCTCAAACTCAGGTGCCTTTCTATGTCCGTTCGAGGACGAACATTTGTTTTAGAGGTGGAGATTGTGATGACCAAAAAGGTCATTCTATGTTAATTTAGCCAAAATCTGGGTTCCGAGGCTCCGAAAGCCTCCGTTAATCTCACCTCGATATGCATGCGCAGCCCGGGCGTGTATCCGTGAAGCTTTTATGTGAAAACCTGATAAAAAGTTGAAATTTACAATAATTAATTGATTAAAGTTGACTTTTGTCAACATTTTTGGTACACTGACCTGGACCCGTGATTTGATGGTCCCGGAGGGTCCATAGGAAAATATGGGACTTGGGCGTATGCCCGGAATCGAATTCTGAGGTCCCAAGTCCGATAGATGAATTTTTGAAGAAAATTGTTTTCTGAAAAATAATAAAGACTTTTGAAAATGAACTTTTATGTGAAACCTGTGTTACCGGGCCCGTATAATGGTTGCGGAGCTCGGAACAGGTTTAATATGTGTTATACGAGCTATCTGTAAAATTTGGTGTAAAACGGACTTGGTTCGACGTGTTTCGGATCAAAAATGGAAAATTTGATAGTTTATGAAGATTGAAAAAATTCTATATATTTTGAAGTTCAATTCATTGTTTTTGATGTTATTTTGGTGGTTTCATTACTCGAATTAGTTCGTGGGATGATTTGGGAATTGTTGGAACGCTCGGTTTGAAGTTCTGAGGGCTCGGGTGGGTCCCTGGTAGGTACCGGGGTGTCCTTAGGCTAAAATATAGCTGTTGCAGGTCCGAGGGGTCAGTTCTCTGAACCCACCACCGCGGTCCGCGGTCCATTTTTCGCTGACCACGGTGGGGGACCTGAGGGGGAGTTTCGCGGCCGCGGTCGTGTTTTCGCGGTCCGCGGTGGAGGGGCTGGGTCACTCGTCTGACTTCGGAAGCTTATATATTTTGATCCACAAGGACTTTTGAGATGATTCAAAACCGAAAGTTGTAGCCCTTCGTGTCTAATTTTCAGAAAGATAAAGAAATCGCAATGTGGACATCTGTAGAGAAATCTATGGTCAAAATACTAAATCATGTCACTGGAGTAATTTCTTTCTCGGTTTCTTCATCTTTTCTTGTCATTTTCTGCCGCGGCCGCGGTCGTTTTTTCGCTGACCGCGGTGGGAGACCAGAAATAGGTATAATTATATGGGAATTTCAGTTATTTTCATATTTCAAAGCCCTAAAAACATAAGAGGCGATTTTCCAAACACTCTTTCTTATCCAAAACATTAGTAAGTGATTTCTAACTCGTTTTTTTTACTCCTTAACTTCTTCTTACAAGATCTCACCCTAGAATCTAGGCCTAAAATCCTAAAATCAAAGTAGAAATTAGGGGTTTTGGGTAGAGTTAGGATTTATGGGATTTTGGGTAATTCAAACTCCATTTGGGGTCGGATTTCAAAACAAATTATATACTTGAACTCGTGGGGGTATGGGTAATCGAGTTTTGGTCAGAGCCTCGTGTTTGGACCAAGCGGGCCCGGGGTCGAATTTTCGTATTTTTGGAAGAATGCTAGGAATTGTATATGTAGGCTATGGGATTGTATAAATGAGTCAGTATTGATAGTATTAAGTTTATTATGTCTAGATATCGTTGTTTCGGAGTTGAATTCAAAAGGAAGGACGGTGTTAGAAGCTTGAATTGCTAATTTCGGACCCGAGGTAAGTGTCTTGCCTTACTTTGGTGCGGGAATAGGTATTGTGCGCAAGGTGCTAAGTGTTTATCATGTTCAATGCATAGGTGAGGTGACGAGTACCTATGCATTGTGTGTCAAGCATGCCCGTTAGTTTATTTTCATGAATTTCGTGTTATTACTTCCATGTTCACTGTATCATGAAATTGTTTCTACTTGGAAGTTGATTGTTTGTTGAAAATCCTTGTTGATAAACTTGTGATAAAATTGTTCGTTTGAGGACCCAATTTGTTAAAGGATATACTTGAAAAGATTGGTTATAGCTGAGACCCTTGCCGGGCAATGTTATGATATTGACTGATATTTTCCCCTTGTTGGGTGATTATGATTTGTACTTCCACTATGTTGCATTCCTTGCCAAGTTGTTATTTGTTGTTGATATTACTTGGGCGAGGAATAGAGTAAAGCACGAAGGGTGATGCCGTGCCATTCATTCATATTATTCATTTATTTATTATTGCAATGTGAGGAAGAGAGTAAAAGCACGAAGGGTGATGCCGTGCCATTCATTCATATTATTCATTTTTTTATTATTGCAATGTGAGGAAGAGAGTAAAGCACGAAGGGTGATGCCGTTCCATTCATTTATATCATTCATTTATTTATTATTGCAATGTGAGGAAGAGAGTAAAAGCACGAAGGGTGATGCCATACCATTCATCTCATTTATTCATTATTGCACTGTGAGGAAGAGAGTAAATCAAGAAGGGTGATGCCGTGCCATTCATTTCATTTATTATTGCAATCATTTCATATATTTACTTGTTGCATCGTGAGGATGAGAGTAAAAGCACGAAGGGTGATGCCGTGCCATTCATTTCATTTATTATTGCAATCATTTCATATATTTACTTGTTGCATCGTGAGGATGAGAGTAAAAGCACGAAGGGTGATGCCGTGCCATTCATTTATCTGTTTATTTGCTGTGTTCGACATCTAATTTGGCTTCTTACTTGTTTCCCCCCCTTGCTTGTCCCCGTATTACTTGTTTATCTGTTAAAAATATCTGTTACTTCCTTGCTATATTTTTGGTAGAACTGTACAGGTAGCTTATCGTTGTCGTGTCTAGCCTCACCACTACTTCGGCCGGGGTTAGGCTCGACACTTGCTCAGTACATGGGGTCGGTTTTACTGATGCTACACCTGCACATCTCTATGTCGTGCAGATCCCGCAGCCGGACCTGGTGGACACTGATTGAGGGAGCATCCTTCAGTCCACTCGGGAGATTTCAAGGTAGACCCGCAGACGTTCATGGGCCTTGGCGTCTCCTCCATCCTTATCTTTCCATTCTGTCTTGTTTTTCTTAGTTCTGAGACAGTAATGTATTATTTCTTCGGACCTTGTATTTAGTAACGTCATAGACAGTTCGTGAGTTAGTGACTCTAGATTCTGGGATATTGTAAACGAATCGTGTTATGGGTACTTCCGTACTTAAAGAGGAATATAAAATGTTCTAATTATTTTTTTTATTTCAGTGTTAATATGTTAATGTAATTATGTGCGTTGGCTAGTCTAGCGGGTGTAACGTTAGATGCAGTCATGGCCCGAAGGTGGGATTTCGGGTCGTGAAAGGTTGCTACCGTCACTATGAATAATCACCTCTTCGTGGTTCCACTTAAATTTTACTGCCTGATGTAATTTTCATTCTACGGCCCCAGCAGCATGGATCCAGGGTCGTCCTAATAGCAAATTGTAAGATTCCGGCACGTCTATCACCTGAAAGTCCACCTCGAACCAAGTCGGTCCCATCTGCAGACATAGACTGATCTCCCCAATGGTAGACCTTTGAGAACCGTCGAAGGCTTTCACGTTGATCGCTCCATCCTTTATTTCATGCAGCCCTTTACCTAATTTCTTGAGTGTTATCAGCGGACATATGTTAAGACTTGATCCTCCGTCGACAGGAATCCTGGTTATGAAATAATCTTCGCATTGCACGGTGATGTGCAGTGCTTTGTTATGCCCCAATACTTCAGGTGGTAGCTCGTCCTCATGAAAAGTGATTTTGTGAATTTCCACTACCTGGACCACCATGTTGGCCATTTCGCCACTAGTGATGTTGTTCGGCACATATGCTTCACTCAACACTTTCAACAAAGCACTTCTGTGCGTCTCAAAATTCTACAGCAAAGAGAGAATGGATATCTGTGTTGGTGTCATGTTTAGTTGGTCGATGACCGAATACTCCTTAGCCTGTATCTTCCTCCAAAGGTCATTTGATCATGTTTCAATAAGGGGAGGCCGGTTGGAAGCTTGCTTGATTGACTCAGCCAAATGCTCAGGGGTATAGACCCTACCAGTTCTTGTCATACGTTGTGCTGCGACAGCTTCCTCATACCTGCTTTTGCCTTTCCTTCTTGCCTCGACTGTATAGTACCACGGGATAGCATTTTAGTAGAAGGGTGGCGTGGTCGACATCGCCACCGGAATTGGTGCAACTATCCTTACTTCAAATGGAACATGTGCTTTGGGTGGCAAGACTGCAACCTCGAATGGTGAGGGTGCGTTTGCCGGAGACACGAAATCAACCTCAATTGGCACTGGTGTCTTTGCAGGTGGTGCTGTTTTAAACTCTAGTGGTATAGACATATTCACGTCAGCATTCTTAGATGGCTGAATCAGGACTATGATTTGGTTGAGAGTGACCGCAGTTTTCTTTGGGTCATCGCCTTCTGCGATCAACCCGATTGACCCCTCGGGATCCCAATCATCATCTATCTCAATCATATGGATACCTCCACCCTTATGGTCTGGTAAAGGGTTGTTGCGGACATTCAGAGCAGATTCCTTTGCCACGATGATCTTGTTGTCAATCAAAGATTGTATCTTATCCTTCAAAGAGCGGCATTCATCGATGGCGTGTCCTTTCATGACAGAATGGTATGCACATGATTTGTTTGGGTTAACCCACTGAGAAGGGTTCTCAGGGGTGGCCGTAGGGATAGGTGTGACGTAACCAACAACTTTGAGCTTTTCATACAACTGGTCAATAGGCTCAGCTATGGCGGTGTATTGCTTTGGGGGGGCGACGATCAAAGTTAGGGTGAGGCCTAGGGAAGTTTGTCGGGTAGGGGGTGATTGGTAATGGGATTGCTGGGAATTGTAAGTATGGTATACATGAGCGGGTTGTGAGTATCTGGGTGAAGTAGGTTGATATGTGGGTGGTGAAGACTGATATATGGGCGGCGGAGCTTGGTAAGAAGGTGGTGGAGCTTGGTAGTTTGGGGATGGTTCTTGGTAGTTTGGTGTTTGGTAATTTGGGGTTGGCTGGTATGTAAGTGGAGGTGTTGGATAAGTTTTTATTTGAGTGGGGATTTGTCTCTTTGTGCAATCATTACTGTCACACCTCCTTTATCCACTACCCCCGGATTAATAAAGGGGTAATAAGGGAGTTTTTTCATTTTAAGTGACATTATTCGAATTTGGGATTTATTTTAATTTTTTTCAGAGTTGCCACCCGGGTATTTGACGATGCTCCGGGACACCATTTATTTTAAAAATCCCAAACCGAGGAATTTTGACTCTGTTTTAAGTTGTCTGCGACCAGAAATCCGAGTAAGGAATTCTGTTAACCCGGGAGAAGGTGTTAGGCATTCCCGAATTCCGTAGTTCTAGCACGGTCGCTTAACTATTAATATTTGGCCTATATTATCAGGTTATTTACGTGTTCTAGCCTATCGTGCATTTAGCCTTTTTAACTTTTAACCGCTTTTAGTATTTATGAAAATTATTGTTGGAACAAGTTACATTGTCGTGCACTTGTCATTTTTGTACACGTTGCAAACCACGCCACATGAAATGCACCCACGATTTTACAATATGTTTATTTTATTTATTGTTCAAAGTCGTGGTCGGTTAACATAAAATGCACACCCGCTCAAACAACAATCACATTAAAGCTGTCATTGTAATGCCTCTTGAGGCTTTGATAGCGGGTACCTTCATTATTTACTCCAAATAATAAATAAAGTAGTCACTACTGATCTGGACATAATTTATACTCCTATAAAGATACCTGTTCCTTGGCACAACTGGCTTCATCAGTAGCCCGTCACCGATTGAGATGAGCCGAAGACAATATCATACAGGTAAACTTGCGTTGTCCATAACTTATCTTTCATACTTTATGAGTAACGAATCTAACATAGCATTCTAGTTACTCACCTCTTCGATTTATTATTCTAACTGTTAGACATGATGAATTTATGTCACTGCGACAATTTTTTTTGATTGGTTATCTTATTAAAATAAATTTACTAAAAGCATAACCCAACTCTTAATATGCAGCAGATGCACAATAGCATAGTCTAGAAAACCGAAGGCTCTTGCTCTGCCTACCACTAATGTTATATATCATGAACAGAAGTACAAATTCAATTCTAAGCTCTGCTATTTTACTACTTACTTGCAATAAGGAACAACGAGAATTAACATTATCCATAAAAGGGAGCAATAGGAAGATAAGAAATTGCTAGTCTAGAATATTCCAATATCTGAAAGGAAAACTAGAACAGGGCTATCATCTGAATTTGCCTCAGGAGAAGATGTGAACAGTTACTCCATGTATATCATGAGAAATTGTATCCAAATGTGGAAGTAAAGGACAAGCTAAAATATATAGCAAACAACCATATTAACAAGCCATATACTCACAAAAAAATCATGGATAAAACAATAGAGGAGAAAGTGTACCAGTGGAAAATTCAAGAACTATATGTAAAAAGTGTCACCTTTTAGGTTCTAGCTTTACCCATCAAATATATGAAACCAAAAATTCCAGCAAATAGCTCAAAATATATGTTTGCACATTTCAGTCCCAAATTCATCAATTCATGCTATTTATACAAGCACCAGTTATTAAAAGAATATTTTGCCAAATTTACTTTCTCTTTATCACTCATCTCAATTAAGTGAATAATGAACAAAGGATTCAACACATTTCTTAAAATTACAGCCCCAATTTCACTCAAATAGACCAAATGCTAGTAAGAATCATAGGTAAGCATATCACTAATTCATGATTCTTCAAACAGTTATAGAATTCATCAAAGCGCAAGTCATCGCAACGGCATCACACGAACCTTAATTCAATCAAAAGAATAAAGCACTTAATTGGATTCTAATGTATAAAAACATGTATGCATATCCACATTAATAGCTAATCAAACCTCACTTAACTTGTAATCTACTGATGTTTCCCTTGCGACCCACGTAGTTTGAATTTATAAGGTCGAGTCACGTGAAACGCACACTCGAATAGGATTTACGAATCGTGAACATGCCACGGGAACCGTACCCATGGTCACGATAATTTATTTAATTAATGCGTCTACCATATTCAAGGGTTATTTTCCTAGGCAACTTTGAAATTATTGTGAGGAAATGAGTTTTGGGAAACAAAATGAGGTCAACTTCTAATTTCAACATGTTTCCTTTACCTCAGTGCAACAGTAACATTCACATTCATGAGAAGCTCCAAGTAAACAAAATAATTCACAAAATATAGCAATGAAATATTAACTCAAACAATCAATAAACAAGCAGTAAAAGACTAACAAAATTAACTAATACATGATGTCAAGATAAAATAGTAATGAAAAGAAGATAGAATGGAGCTTTTGCAGCCAAAATTCCTTCTGAACTTTTATTCAAAAATAAACCGTTGAATACAACCCGACGCAAAATCTAACGACGACCTCGAACCAAAAACGAAAGTCTTCTCACGGTGAGGAACTCGAACGGAATCGACCTCAGCTCAAATGGAACTCCATCTCGCCACTGTTTCCATCGGTCCGTTTCCTCTTTTTGGTTCTGTCTATGCTTCTCTTCGATTGAGCAAAACAAATAAGAAGTCAACAATGGAGAATGGGAAACAACTGCACTTTAGGGAAATAGGTCTTCTTTGGGACTTGAGGGTGTCTCTGTTTTGGATGGGAGTTGGGATAAGTTTTCAAAGTTAGGAGGTTAAATATTTTTGGCTAAATTCTTTGAAAAGAATCTCAAATTTTTGGTCGCTACCCTGTTTTGGTCAATCGCCCTTCTTCTGTCTTTGTGAGGGTTCATCTATGATTTTTGGGTGGTTGTCTTCTCTATGGTGTAGGGAAAAAAAGGGGGGGGAAAACGGCTGAAGCTCGGGTCTCCAAAAATGGGGAAGGAATCTGATTCTTCCGAGGGGAGGGTGCGCCGTTTCTGTATCTAAGGGGGAAGGTCTTGGTGAGAGGCGGCTGGTGGCTAGCGGCGGTATTGGGGTTTGTTTTGAAGAAGAAGCTAGATGGGGGAAGTTGTCCGCTGTTACTCTGTTTTTCAAGGAGGGGTCTGATGGAGAAGATCATGGAAGGGGAATTGGGAGGAAACATCGCTGGTCTCAGGGAAGGGTCCTCTTTTTGTGCAATTAGGTCTCTATTATATAGATGAGGGGATTAAGGTTAAAATGTGGGGAATTTGGTTGGGCCTGGGATTTGGGCCCTGAAATTAGGCTAATTTTAAAACAAGGGCAAATTTTATCTTTCAAAAATGTCATCTTACTACTAATTAAATTCCTTTTATCAAAACGACCTAATTAACATTTTAACTAATTAAATAAACTAATTGATTAAGCTAATGTATATTTTTTGTGACTTTTATATATTAATCTATCAATTAAGGAGTAATTAGTTTATAAAATGCGAATTAAACCTAAGATCACATGAAATAAAAAAATGTGACAATTTTTATGATTTTAAAGTATTAAACATGCATGAAATGCAACTAAATAAAGAAAAGTTCCTAAAATTCATTAAATATTATTTTTGATTATTTTTAGGAGTAATTTCCATGCAATGCAAAAATTGGGTGTTCACAATTACAGCTCCCACGTCTCTCTTCTTAGACACACCACCAGACTGTAAAGCCTTGTTAGTGGCTTGCAATGCTTCAAAATTTGTAACCATACAATTCTTGATACCTTCTTCAATTCGCTCTCCTAATTTGATAATGTTGGAGAACTTTTGGCCTTCAACCATCATTAGCCGTTCATAGTACTATGGGTCCTAAGCCCGAACAAAAAATTTGTTCATCTGTTCTTTCTCTAGAGGAGGCCTGACTTTAGCAGCTTCAGACCTCCAACGAGTAGCTTACTCGCGAAAGGTTTCTGTGGGTTTATTCTTCAAGTTTTTGATGTAGAACACATCTGGTGCGCTCTCTGTATTGAATCTAAACCTGTCCATGAAGTCAGTTGCCATACCTACCCAGTTTGACCATTTCTTGGGGTCTTGGCTGATGTACCAAGACAGTGCGTCTCCCTTCAAACTCCTCATGAATAGCTACATGCGGATCCTTTTGTCCTTTCCTAAGCCAACCAATTTGTCACAGTAGATCCTCAGATGGAACCTCGGATCACCAGTGCCGTCAAACATCTCAAACTTTAGAGGTTTGTATCCCTCGGGCAGTTCGACATCAGGTTGGATACAAAGGTCTTCATAATTCAACCCTTCGATTCCCTTAGTTCCTTCAAAACCTTGGACTCGGCTAGTCAATTTCCGAAGCTCCTCGGCCAAGTTCTTGATAAGCAAGTCTTTTCCATCAGATTCGAATTCCTGTGAGATAGGCGGAGTGGAGTGGGTCACAGTTTCCACGTAGATGGGATTGTTGTAGGCATGGACATGGTCCTTCGTGGGGTTTTGAGGTTCGGGGATGGATGGTGTTGTGTTGTTGTGGCAAGTGTTGCATTGTGCAAGGAGAGTTTGGTTCTTCGAAAAAGTGGCGTGATGGTGAGGTGTGGGATGATTTTGTTGCTTTCAGATATTTTGTGGAGGTGCGGGGTTGACGTCGGGGACGTTGAGGGAAAATGACAAGTTGGCCAGATTTCGAACTTGATCAAGTTCTTCTTGAAATTTCAGCAATTTTTATTCCAGCGGTGACATGTTCTCATGCAGGACCTGAATACCTTAGCCATCAGTGGCCTCTACCCGTTCAATCCTATTTTCCTGTCTGATGCCGCTGGATTCTTCCATCTTAGTTTTGCCTTTGCCTTTTCCCTTAGGAAGACTAGGAAGAGGAGTAGGTGGAGGGCCCTTGGATCTTGTGCGATAGGCTTATGATGCCAGAATGCACGAACTAACCTTTGGGGAGGGGAATAATAAAGAAAAAGAAAATAAAAACAAAAGGTAACCAAGTCAGTGAGGATTATGATAAATATTGTAGTAATTAAACACGTAATATGGAAATGTAAAATGTGTCCTAAATTGGGGACCTCTTTGTGCCCGAGATAGGCCTAGGGACAAATTGATTTGGAGAACTTAGAATGCTAAATGCCTCATTTTATTGGTAACAAAATAGACGAATCCCAAAACGACTCTAAATAACGAAAGATAAAAGTCACTAATGGCCATTGGCCTTTTTACATCAATAGAGAAAATAAAGACATTCCTAGCTACTTGGTCCCAGAAGGACCTTCCCCAGATTAGGCATTCCTGCTTCCCTCGATCAGCTATCCCAACTCGCAAAGTCCCAGCAACAGGTAGGTTCTGGCTAGATATCCTCCTTCAGCTCCCTCAGCCTTCTGTCAAGTCTCGATCCTTTTGATGAACTTCTCCTCCAGTTCAACTATACCTCGCTCCAAGTACCCCCGCCTCTTGTTGGCGCAGATAGCCATGTCTTTCCATTCCTCGATTAACCTTTTGTTGGACTCATGTATCTTGTGGTGATCATCCTCACATTCACGAATCCTTTTGCTCAGTTGGTTGTACTTGACTTGTGCTTCAGCCCTTTCATCTATAACCCGGTGACCTCGAACGAACCCCGACTCGATTCGACCACCCAGGCCTTCTTCTAACCAACCAAGATAGAAAGGAGTGCAACCGACGTGATACCTGTCTGGTTCGATGGTGTCCTTCTCAAGCATAATCTTGTAGTGCCATAGGTGCTGAGCTTGGCACTTGAAAGGGCTGTCATCATTCTGAAAGTCTGCTTGAAGGTGGATAATTTTCTCGACCCTAGGTATGACCTACTTCCTACCTGCTTGCCTAATAACTCGAAGAGGTACGAAAAGGTATGTCCCCCTTAGACCAATCAGTATTAGGAAAGAAGCATCTCGGGATTGAATGATAAACTCGTCCATCGGAAACCACTCAAACATCCATTGAACCTGTTCTTTAGTCAAGTTACCAAAAAGTTCAACCCATCCTTCCGCATTCTCCGGTTGAGCGAACATGTCGGGAATATAATTCATTCGCTTTGGGCGATGGAAAGCTATGTGGTCATCCCAAATTCTTCGGTGAATGTCTTGTCGGTATTCACCTCTTTGGAGATGTTCCTTGAGCCAGAGTTGAAGTAATAAATTGCAACCTTCGAAATGCTTTGCTCCTTGTTGACACCTTTCCAAGGCCCGATATATGTCCGCAATGATCATGGGCACAATGCTGAAGTTTTTCCCGTCTATCCCTTCCATTAGCGTCTTAGTCACCATGGCCAACCTAGTATGGATCCTTTCCTTCTTCATCAGGAACACAATCAAACCCAAAAAGCATACCATAAACACGAACACTCGGCGATGGATGTGCCCCAGGGAGGTGATAGCAAACTCGTCTTAGTAGGTACGGTAGGATTTGCTGTGACCGTACCTTTCATACAAATAGTCGAAGGGGATGTTTGAATCCCTCAGACATACCAAGTCCGGATTCTTCTTCAGACCCATCATCTTGAGAAAACCCCTGCCTGTGCGGTTCTCAGGCATCAGCAACCCTGGAGTTTCCCACACTAAGTTAGCCAGTCCTCCTATCTCATCTATTAACGGTGTCATTTCAATGTTCCCAAAACAGAACACAGACCTTTCGCAATCCCAAAACAAAGTGGCAGCCTCTATCATCATTTTGTTAGGCTGGATCTCTAAGAGAGAGGGCAAGTTACCCAGGTGCTTTCTGACGGTAGTTTTGTCACTAGAATGGAGGTCTTCCCACCAACTTAGCAGTCTTGGATGAATATTGGAGACCATGCCGAATCTGGGGATTTCGTGCCTCATTTTTTCTGCAAAGAAAATAAGGTTAGGCCCTTACCCCACCAGACTCGACTATTTAACACCAATAATTAGCAAGAAGCATTTAGTTCTCCAAATAAATGCACAGAACGTGAGGGTGTCCGTTTGGGTTTTAGGGAAACCCGGTGGACTTTGGACAAGGCTATCGTGCGGACAACACGTTAGCCTGGCTAGGTTTGACCATGATGCATGAAACAGTATAACGGAGTAAGGTTTCTATGGGGTTTTAGACTGGTACCCTCGAGCGGACAACTCAAGGGGGAAAGACACGGAACTGTCGACTGCACCGCTGATCGATTAGTTTTACCGCAAATACGCCTTTCTGAATTTAAGGGGTAATAATATAGGAAAAGTGCAACCACTCATTATAAGCGTTGATATAGTATTTTGTTTGGCACGAGTGGAGTGTGAATGTCGAGCATGATATGCAATAAATAAGCATTTAAACAGATAGTCATGTATTTGCACGTTAAGGAAAGCGATAAATACAACAATTATGATTGGAAATAGTTACAAAAAGAAAACAAAGAACATGTCAGTTTTGTTCATGTGAGAATGAAAATAAATAGCTGAAATAAATAATTAATGGCATGTAAAGGGAAGGGGAAGGGGTGCAAACATTAAACAAATTAAAGGTACAAATTCACGGAACGATGTGTAATGGTAAAAGCCTAGGTATATCCCCAGCAGAGTCGCCATGCTGTCGTGCCCCCCTTTTTCCCTTTAGCGGAGATTGGGTTCATGACATTATGACAACTCCTTTTGAAGGAAGAAGGTTAAAAAAAAAGAGTCGCCACCTAACGATTTTAAGGTGCGTTAGGGCACCTAGAGTAATTAACTCATGAGACTAGTTTGCATTACCAGAGATTGGGTAAGGGCTTGAAATTATCCCGAGGGGAAGGTGTTAGGGACCCCTCAGGATCCACAACTGTGGTTCCCGGCCAAATGGTTTTCGTGAATTTGTACAATAAGCAAATAACAAGTAAAGGCTCAAGTAAGAGGGGATTTCAAATAAGCGTTGAAGTTATTAAATTTCGAAAGAACTAATAAAACATTTGAGAGAAAAGATATCCTAGGTTTAAAACAATATGGATCACATCAATGCAATACCCGATAGACACTTCTCAGAGAGGGCCTACACGTGGTATTAGCGCACCGGTCCTCATATCCATATTCTACTCTTTCCCACCCCGTGAAGGTAATTAAACGTGTGTTGGTCACGAACTCTATTGCGTGCTATTACCCGTCCCAACCTATCAGTCCCGGAGGAGGCTAGGACTACTATCCTAAGGAGGTACTAGGATGACCCCTAGATTTAAAGGACAAGATTCTTAGCGACAAGCAAAGACAATTAGGACTGCAAATAAGGGAAAAACAAATAAGAGCAGATATGAGGCCCAAGTATCCCTCCACAGGTTATGCACATAATTAGTACGACTCAAACACAATTATGGCCTTTTTAACTTCATAACCTAAGGCATGATATCTAGGTGAGAATGCAATAGCGAGGTAGTTTTATTACTGAATTTTAGAGAAAGAATTTTACCAATTTCTGACTACTGATTTTAACCTGTTATTAGTCAAACAATATGTATAAAGGAATATACTTTCAATTCTTAACAGATTTAGCACCTAAGGCTTTCCTAGGCGTAATGATTACCATACAAATTTGCTCAAGTCCTACTGTTCTATGCGCCCAGATTTTAGGAAAATAATTAGCAAATATAGGTGAGTCTGTTTCATTCCTTAACCAGGCTAGTGTCACGACCCCAAATCCTAACAGGCCGTGATGGCGCCTATCGTGGAACTAGGCTAGCCAACCATCACACTGCTATGATTTTGTTCAATTAAAATAGTTCACAATTAAATAATAAGCAAGCACCACATCATAATTTATAGAAATAAGTCTTAGCATCCCCTTAATACTCTAAACAAACCTCCCAAGAACTGGAGTCAATAGTCATGAGCATCTAAGAATAAATAAATCTAACTCTGCTAAAACTATAATATATGTCTCTGAATCAAATGCTAAGACTAAATAAGGAAGGGAAATGGAGAAGCTGTGGACGCTGGACA
>ML299914.1:0-111005 GCA_005239495.1 Nicotiana undulata | reverse complement strand
TTCGCTCACGAGTCTAACCATATGAAAATATCTCAAATCGGAGGTCAAACACCCAATCGAAACACAAAAAATCGGTCTAGGAAGTTTCTTTCAATTTTCCCCAATTTCAACTCAAACATCTCGAATTTAAGGGTGGAATTAAAGATTAGGAACATGGGAATTAACCTATGTTGTATAGTAATCACTTACCTCGATTACCCAGGTGAAAATCCTCTCAAAGATCGCCTCTCCCGAGCTCCCAAGACTCAAAAATGGTGAAATAACATAACCCTCGGATTTTTGGAATATGAAAAGGGATTTCTGTGCCTGCGGTCCCTTTCACCGCACCTGCGGTACCGCACCTGCGGAAAAAGGCATCGCAAGTGCGGGTTTCACTTAAGCTGGATAGAGGTCGCGCCTGCGGGCCTTTTGTCGCTGGTGCGGCTCCGCATCTGTGGAGACTAGGAAGGCCTGGCCCAACCTCGCACCTGCGGCTAGGGGGCCGCTCTTGTGAGCTCGCACCTGCGGCTAGGAGGCCGCTCTTGCGAGCTCGCACCTGTGAAATTTCCATCGCAGATGCGAAAACACCAGAAGGAGCCTGGTTCAGCAATTTACCAAGTCAAAATTCTTCCGTTAAGCATCCGGAACAACCCCGAGGCCCCCGGGACCTCAACCAAAACCACAAACTGACCCCAATACCCCATTCCAACTTAGCCGAGCCTTAAAAACACGTCCCATAACATCAAAATACCCAAAAATGCATAGATTCAAGCCTAAGAATCATAGGGATTTTCAAGAATTCACCCCCGACGCCGAACAACGTCTAAACTCGTCCGAATGACCTCAAATTTTTCACACAAGTCAGAAATGATATTCCGAACCTGCTGTCGCTTTCGGAATTCCATTCCGAGTCCGATATTAAAATCTCACCTATCGGCCGAAATCGCCAAAATTTTAACTTTCGCCAATTCAAGCCTAAATCTACGTCTGGCCTCAAAAACACATTCCGAACACGCACCCAACCCTGAAATTACTCAACGGAGCTAACGGAGTCGATGGATTTCTATTTCGGATCCGTCTTCACACAGCTCCCGCTCCGGCCCAATTTCTAAGGTTAAAGCTCACCTTAAAGGACTATATGTCCAAAAACACTCCAATTTTCATCACTCAATGCTCTGACTCGTTCCATTAACCTAATAAGACATGGGAGGAACAGTTATCAGGGGATCGGGGCGCTAACTCTCCAAAACGACCGGCCAGGTCGTTACACGATTTGAGATTTTGAGGTATATTCTGTAGCGTCCGCAGAGCTTCCGAGTCCCCCTCCTATCCTAGTATAGTTAGGACTTGTAGATGAGAATACACTGTTATTTTTCCAGTTTGTATATTGAGTTGTAGGGTATAGCTTGTGATGTTTTGTGATATTCCGGGTCTTTGGTAAATTAAGCTGTAAATGCCGAGCGACATCGATTGTTAGCATGGTCTTATTTCAATTTCTCCTAGTTCTACTTGTTATCTTTAATTATCCTTGATTATTAGGCTTACCTATTCGTCTAGACTAGGTGCCATCACGGCACCCAGTCGGAGGGAGAATTGGGTCGTGACAAGTTGGTATCAGAGCGTCTAGGTTGATAGGAGTCACAACATCACAAGCCGGTTTATTAGAGTATCGCGGATCAGAACGGAGACGTCCGTACTTATCTTCGGGAGGCTATGTAATTGTTAAGAACAATCATACTTCTCGGAATCTCTTCTCGTGCTGGTCACTATTATCGAAACTCTTAAACTCTATTCTATTCTTGCTTACAGATGGTTCGCACTCGCACCAGACGTACTGATGATCAGGCACCCGAGCCCCCAGCCAGAGCCATTAGAGGCAGGGTTCGGGGTAGAGGACGAGCATGCGGTGCAGCCCGAGCACCGGCTAGAGCAGTGACAGAGGATTCCCCAGCAGCCACAGTTGGAGGGGCACCGGAGGTCCCTACTGTCACTCCAGCCCTCCAGGAGACTTTGGCCCTGTTTATGAGTGCTTTCAGTACTCTGTCTCAAGCGGGGATACTCCTGATAGCCCCAGCTACATCCCAGGCTGGGAGAGGGACACAGACTCCTGCAGCCCGTACTCCTGAGCAGGGGGTTCATATGGGGCAGGTTCCAGAGTATATCCCCATGCCTCCTGCAGCTCCAGTTCAGCCTGAGGCCAGAGCAACTCCGTCTTGAGAGGTACAAGAAGTACCACCCACCTAATTTCAGCGGATGGGCTTCAGATGACGCTCTGGGTTTTCTGGAGGAGTGTCATCGCATCCTTCGTACCATGGGTATTGTAGAGACGGGTGGGGTCTCTTTCACTACTTTTCAGTTGAGAGGAGCAACCTATCAGTGGTGGCGTGCATTTGATCTTAGTAGTCCGGACGAGACAGTCTCACTTACTTGGGATCAGTTTTCAGTGATGTTTTTGCTTGAGTTTGTCCCTCAGAGTCTCAAAGATGCTTGGCGTGCGGAGTTTGAGCAGCTACGCCAGGGTACTATGACCGTGTCAGAGTATGCGGTCCGGTTCAGTGACTTGGCACGACATGCACCAGCTTTGGTTTTTACTGTCAAAGAGTGAGTTCGCCGTTTTATTGAGGAGCTCCATCCCAACATTCGTACTAGCATGGCCAGAGAGCTGGAGATAGACATTACTTACCATCACGCTGTGAGCATTGCTAGGCGGATTGAGAGTATGTTGGCCCGGGACAGGGAGGAGAGAGAGGCCAAGAGGTCTCGAGAGACATGTCATTTTTCGGGAGTTCGTGCACCTGCAGCACGCCATGGTAGGGGTTTTGTGAGCCGCCCCATTCATTCAGCCCTTCCAGCAGCCAGCGATATTCCAGCTCCTCCCAGACCTGGGAGCCTTATTATGCACCACCGATATCAGCTCGAGGTTCTATCACTGGCCAGTCCAACAGACCAGTTCAGAGTCAACAGCAGCCACCGCGTCCTCAGAGGGGTTGTTTTGGATGTGGTGACCCTAGGCATATGATCAAGGATTACCCCAGGGTTACTTATCAGGTTCCACGCCTTCCACCAGGTCCCCCAGCTATTCGTCCTGCCCCAGCTGCTACCCCACCATCTTAGGCAGCTCGAGGTGGAGGTCGGGGAGGACGATGTCGTCCTAGAGGGGGAGGTCAGGCCAGATATTATGCCCTTACAGCTAGATCCAAGGCAATTGCTTCAGACTCGGTTATCACAGGTATTGTCCCCGTTTGTCATCGGGATGCATCTGTATTATTTGATCCAGGTTCCACATATTCATACGTGTCTTCTTACTTTGCTCCACATTTGGGGATATCTCCGGATTCTTTGAGTTCCCCCGTATATGTTTCTACTCCTGTGGGAGATTCCCTTATCGTGGACCGTGTATATCGGTCATGTTTGATTGTTATCAGTTGTCTTGAGACCAGGGCTGATTTATTATTACTTAGCATGGTAGATTTCGACGTTATCTTGGGTATGGATTGGCTATCTCCCCACTATGCTATTCTTGACTGTCACGCTAAGACCGTGACGCTGGCTATGCCAGGATTTCAGAGGTTAGAGTGGAGGGGTTCATTAGAGTATACTCCTCGTGGGGTAATTTCTTTTCTTAAGGCTCAACGGATGGTTGCAAAGGGGTGTGATGCTTATTTGGCCTATGTAAGGGACGTTAGTGCTGAGACCCCTACAATTGATTCAGTCCCAGTTATGAGGGACTATCCCTTCCAGCTGACCTTCCGGGTATGCCGCCCGACAGAGACATTGACTTGAGCATGGACTTGTTGCCAGACGCTCAGCCTATCTCCATCCCTCCCTATCGCATGGCTCCTCCTGAGTTGAAGGAGTTGAAGGAACATTTACATGAATTTCTTGATAAGGGTTTCATCAGGCCCAGTGTATCACCTTGGGGTGCTCCAGTGCTATTTGTTAAAAGAAGGATGGGACGATGCAGATATGCATTGATTACAAAAAGTTAAATAAGGTGACATTGAAGAACAGGTACCCATTGCCTCGTATTGATGATTTGTTTGACCAGTTATAGGGTGCCATAGTATTCTCCAAGATTGACCATCATTCGGGCTACCATCAGTTTAAGATTCGGGAGTCGGATATCCCGAAGACTACTTTCAGGACTAGATATGGTCACTACGAGTTCCTGGTTATGTCATTCGGGCTGACCAATTCCCCAGCAGCTTTCATGCACCTGATGCACATCATATTTCGGCCTTATCTTGATACCTTCGTTATCGTATTCATTGACGACATTTTGGTATATTCTCGATCCCGGGAGGACCATGAGCAGCACTTGAGGACCGTACTCCAGACCTTGAGAGAGAAGAAATTGTATGCCAAATTCTCGAAGTGTGAATTTTGGCTTGCTTCTGTGGCATTCTTAGGCCATGTGGTATCTTTGGATGGGATCAAGGTAGATCCGAAGAAGGTGGAGGCAGTGCAGAGTTGGCCCAGACCGTCGTCAGCTACTGAGATCCGCAATTTACTTGGTTTGGCTGGGTATTATCGCCGTTTCGTGGAGGGATTTTCATCCATTTAAACACCCATGACTAGATTGACCCAGAAGGGTGCACATTTTATATGGATCGAGGAGTGTGAGGATCGCTTTCAGAATCTTAAGACAACCATAACTACAGCTCCAGTATTAGTACTATCTGCCGGTTCGGGGTCCTATACGGTCTATTGTGATGCTTCGAGAATTGGTTTGGGAGCGGTGTTGATGCAGGACGGTAGAGTGATTGCCTACGCATCCAAACACTTGAAAGTACATGAGAAAAATTACCATGTTCACGATCTTAAGTTGGCAGCGATTGTTCACGCCCTGAATATATGGCGTCATTATATATACGGTGTTCCCTGTGAGATATATACGGATCACCGGAGTTTACAACACATTTTCAGGTAGAAGAACCTCAATTTGCGTCAGAGGAGGTGGTTGGAGTTACTCAAGGACTATGACATCACTATATTATACCATCCGGGAAAAACCAATGTGGTGGCCAACGCCCTGAGTTGCCGGGCGGAGAGTTTGGGTAGCTTGGCATAACTTCGTGCAGTTGAGAGGCCCTTAGCCTTGGATGTTCAGTCCTTAGCCAGTCAGTTCGTGAGGTTGGACCTTTCTGAGCCTAACAGGGTATTTGCGTGTGTTGTTGCTCGATCTTCCCTTTATGGCTATATTCGGGAGTGCCAGTATGATGATCCCGACCTTCGGGCTCTTCGGGATAGAGTTCAGCGGGATGGTGTCAGAGATATGACCATAGATGATGATGGTGTGTTGAGACTGCAAAACTGTATTTGTGTTCCTGATGTAGATGGACTTCGGGAGTTGTTTCTTGAGGAGGATCATAGCTCGCGGTACTCCATTCATCCCGGTACCGCGAAGATGTATCAGGACCTGAGACATCACTATTGGTGGAGGAGGATGAATAAGGATATAGTGGAGTTCGTAGTCAGATGCCTCAATTGTCAGCAGGTCAAGTGTGAGCATCAGAGACCGGGAGGATTACTTCAGCAGATGAGGCTTCTAGAGTGGAAGTGGGAGCGGATCACCATGGATTTTGTGGTTGGACTTCCTCGGACTTTGAGGAAGTATGATGCTATTTGGGTGATTGTGGATCGGTTGACCAAGTCAGCCCATTTCATTCCAGTATTGACTACATACTCTTCTGAGAGGTTGGCCCAGATCTACGTGCGGGAGATAGTCCGGTTGCACGGTGTGCCGATATCTATTATTTTAGACCGAGGTCTTCAATTCACCTCGCATTTTTGGAGAGCCTTGCATAGTGAGTTGGGTACCCAGATTGATCTCAGTACAACATTCCACCCTCAGACGGACGGACAGTCCGAGCGCACGATTCAGACTCTGGAGGATATGCTCCGTGCTTGTGTGATGGATTTTGGAGGATCATGGGATAGGTACTTGCCTCTTGCAGAGTTTTCTTATAATAACAACTACCAGTCCAGCATTCAGATGGCGCTGTTTGAGGCCTTATATGGTAGGCGGTGTCGGTCTCCAGTAGGATGGATTGAGCCGGGCGAGGCCCGATTGTTGGGTACGGATTTGGTCCAGGATGCCTTGGTCAAGGTGAGAGTGATTCAGAATAGGCTTCGCACAACTCAGTCCAGGCAGAAGAGTTATGCAAACCGGAGAGTTCGTGATTTATCATTCATGGCTGGTGATCGGGTGTTGCTTTTGGTATTGCCTATGAAGGGCATCATGAGATTTGGGAAGAAGGGTAAACTGAGTCCGAGGTTCATTGGCCCTTTTGAGGTGCTACGGCCGGTTGGGGAGGTTGCTTATGAGTTGGCCTTGCCTCCCTACCTAGCAGGTGTTCATCTGGTATTCCATGTTTCCATGCTCCGGAAGTATCACGGTGATCCAACTCATGTTTTGGATTTTAGCTCAGTTCAGTTGGACAAGGATTTATCCCATGTTGAGGAGCCTGTGGCCATTTTGGACAGGCAGGTCAGAAAGCTCAGGTCGAAGGATATTGCTTCAGTCAAGGTACAGTGGAGGGGTCATCTGGTCGAGGAGGCGACTTGGGAGACCGAGCAGGACATGCGGAGCTAGTACCCTGATCTATTCACAACTTTAGGTATGTTTCTATACTCGTTCGAGGGCGAACGATTTTCTTAAGAGGGGGAGAATGTAACGACCAGGTCGGTCATTTTGAGAGTTAGCGCCCCGATCCCCTGATAATTGTTTCTCCTATGTCTTATTATGTAAATGGAACGTGTCGGAGCGTCGAGTGATGCTAATTTGAGTGTTTTTGGACATATAGTCCTTTAAGACGAGTTTCAACCTTAGAAATTGGGTTGTGGCAGGAGCTGTGTGAAGACGGATCCAGAATGGAATTTCGTCGACTCCGTTAGCTCTGTAGGGTGATTTGGGGGTTGGGAGCGTGTTCGAAATGTATTTTCGAGGTCGGATGTAGATTTAGGCTTGAATTGGCAAAAGTTAGAATTTCGACGATTTTGGCCGATAGGTGAGATATTGATATCGGACTCGGCATGGAATTTCGAAAGCGACAGCAGGTCCGGAATGTCATTTTTGACCTGTGTGCAAAATTTGAGGTCATTCGGACGAGTTTAGACGTGGTTTGGCGTCGAATGTGAATTCTTAGAAATTCCTAAGTTCTTAGGCTTGAATCTATGCATATTTGAGTATTTTGATGTTATGGGATGTGTTTTTAAGGCTCGACCAAGTTTGGATAGGGTATTGGGATCAGTTGGTGGTTTTGGTTGAGGTCCCGGGGGCCTCGGGGTTGTTTCAGATGCTTAACAGAAGAATTTGGAACTTGGCAAATTGCTGAACCAGGCTCCTTCTGGTGTTTTCGCACCTGCGAAGGTTTCCCCGCAGGTGCGATCACGCAGGTGCGATGGGGTGGTCCCAGGTGCGATGGTGGGGGAGGTTGACCAGTGGTCGTAGGTGTGACCTGGGTCTCGCAGGTGCGAAACCGCAGGCGCGACTGCGATGAAATTTCCGCAGGTGCGGTTAAAGGGACCGCATGTGCGAGATCCCTGTGTGTTTATTCCAAAAATCCGAGGGTTTATGCTATTTTCACCATTTTTGACTTGTGGGAGCTCGGGAGAGGAAATTTCTAAGGGGATTTTTCTTGGGTATTCAAGGTAAGTGATTTCTAACCATCATAGGTTATCTTCCATGATTCTACATTTAAATCTCACCCTTAAATTCGAGAATATTGAGTAGAAATTTGGGAAAATTGGAAAAAACTTCTTAGACCAAACTTTGGGTTTTTGACCTCTGATTTGAGAGATTTTTATATGGTTAGACTCGTGAGTAAATAAGGGTTCAGAAAATGTAAATTTTATCTGATTCCTAGACATGGGCCCGAGGGGCGTTTTGGTCAATGTTTCTAATTTCGCGTATTAGTTCCGAATTAATTAGTTAGTTTGAATTCTCGAAATGATATTTATATTATGTAATCGATTTGAATAAATTTGGGCCACTCGGAGTTGGATACTCGTGGCAAGAGCGTGATTATCGGTTGATTTGCATAGTCGAGGTAAGTGGCTTGCCTAACTCTGTGTTGGGGAATTTTCCTTAGACATTTTTAACTGGTTTTTACTATAAAGCCCCGTGTACGTGAGGTGACAAGCACGTGCATGGGATATTTTCATATATTGCCGTGATTCCTTCTACGATATGCCTCATTTTCAATTCTACTATTACCGTTACTGGTTGAGCTGACTAACAACTTAAGATTTTATCATGAAAATCGATTTTACCTTATTTTTTCCACTCGTTACTATTATTTGAAAATAGGTTACGTACTTTTCTCCCATAATTTCCAACTGTTTTCTCAAAAACCTTTGAATTGCGCTATAATGGATATGTACATTGCATTGTATAGTTACATAGGGACTGCGGGCTTAGACATGAGTCTTTCCCCTGCATTGCATGGTATAGTTACATATGGACTGCGGGCTTAGACCTGAAACTTTCCCTTGCGTTGCATGGTATAGTTACATAGGGACTACGGGCTTAGACTTGAGACTTTCCCTTGCATTGCATCGCATACATTGGGACTGCGGGCTTAGACCTGAGACTTTCCCTTGCATTGCATTGCACGATTATTTATTGAGTTGATGCTGTGCTGGGTTGAAGGTTATTGCATCATGTATATTCGGTCTTTACCTTAATTTCCTTTAACCATTACTGCTTTACTTAACTTTAATTATATATGTTATTTTTGCAAACTCAATAGAGCCTCAACCTGACCTCGTCACTACTTGACTGGGGTTAGGCTCGACACTTACTGGGTACTGAAAGTGGAGTACTCACGCCTTTCTGCGCATGTTTTTCCCATGTGCAGATCCAGGTACCAGTGCGCCATACCGTAGCTAGTTCACCAGCAGGCGATTGGAGATTTTGAGGTATATTCTGCAGCATCTGTAGAGCTTCCGAGTCCCCCTCCTATCCTAGTATAGTTAGGACTTGTAGATGAGAATACACTGTCATTTTTCCAGTTGTATATTGAGCCGTAGGGTATAGCTTGTGATGTTTTGTGATATTCCAGGTCTTGTGTAAACTAAGTTGTAAATGCCGAGCGACATCGATTGTTAGCATGGTCTTATTTCAATTTATCCTAGTTCTACTTGTTATCTTTAATTATCCTTGATGATTAGGCTTACCTAGTCGTCTAGACTAGGTGCCGTCACGAGACTCAGTCGAAGGGAGAATTGGGTCGTGACAGGATGCCTCAAAATGGACGGAGGAGTGTAAGAAAGCTTTCAACAAGATCAAGCAGTACTGGTCAAATCCACCAATGTTGGTTCCTACAAAACCCGAGAAGCCATTATTATAATATTTGTCGGTTCTGGATAATGCATTTGGATGTGCGTTGGGACATCACGATGATAGTGTAAGAAACGACCAAGCTATCTACTACTTTAGCAAGACGTTTACACCATATGAAGCCAGATACACTTTCATAGAGAGCACTTGTTGTGCCTTGACTTGGATCGCCCATAAGTTGAGGCACTACATGTCGGCATACACCACATATCTGATATACTGGCTCGATCCGCTCAAGTATATCTTCCATAAGCCGATGCCTATAGGAAAACTGGCCCAATGTCAGATTCTTCTCAGCGAATTTGACATTGTGTACATAAGAAGGCCATCAAAGGACCAATTTTAGCTAAACATCTCTCGAAGAATACAATGGACAAGGATTATGAGCCACTCACGACCTACTTTCTGGACGAAGAAGTGTTGTTCGCTAGAGTAGATATTGTAGAGTAATAGCTAGGGTGGAGAATGTTCTTCCCTCTTTGTACCGGTTAGTCTTATATAGTTTTGTTTAGGTTTGTTAAAGGTCTATGTTGTGTTCACATTGTTGTTTTGCATAGTTCTGTGCAATTGTCCTTTCGCTCATCTGTGTTGTTATTTTCTTTATGGCATTTGTTGTTATTCTCTTTCTGGCATCTTTTGTTGTTACATGAATTTCCTCTTGTTTCTTTTCTGATATTATTATCTATCCCTTTGAGCCGAGAGTCTCCTGGAAATAGCCTCTCTATCCTTTTCGGGGTAGGGGTAAGGTCTGCGTACACTCTACTCTCCCCAGACCCCACTAATGGGAATTTACTGGTATGTTATTGTTGTTGTAGTTTGAATTTGTGAAACCCTAAGGCTTAAATGGACACTATAAATTGGGTCTTTCAATGATCCCACCTAACAATGACCTACCATCTAACACAACATAGAAAAAAAGGAAAATTAAAAATCCAAAAATTCTCATTGAATTTCTTTTCTTCGGTTTCTAAGTTCATAAACATGTATGGGTTTGATTTGGATTCAAAACGGTTAAACAAGAGGCTTTGCATGGTTTGCTGCTCTATAGAAGGTATATGAACTGGGCATGTTGAGTCCACAAGGACTGAGGCCCAAGTTCAGTTTGAGGCGGAAGTCACTAGAGCTGCTGTTATTCATCTTTGCTATCTGCTGGGCCTACATTCCTTCCGGCCCAAACCCGTATTCCACCTCTTTCCTCTATCGCTTTAATAAGTTTACTGTTGCTCTCATATGTATATAACACAAATGATATTTGATTGAATGCCTTAGTTTATATCTTTGATTTATATTAATAACCTAGGCAAGCCCTAAAGACGTAGGTCAAGATAAAAGAAGCATTGTGACTTAATAGTAATTAATTCTAATTTCTAATCATTTCTGTAACGACCAAGCTGGTCGTTTTGAGAGTTAGCGCTCCGATCCCCTAATAACTTCTTCTCCCATATCTATTTATGCTATTGAAACTTGCCGGAGCATTGAGTGGTGAAATTCGGAGTGGTTTTGGACACTTAGTTCACAAATATGGAATTTAGCTTTAGAAATTGGGCCGTAGCTAGAACTGTGTGAAGACGGATCCGGAATGGAATTTCTTTGACTCCGTTAGCTCTTTTGGGTGATTTCGGGGTTAGGAGCGTGTTCGAAATGTGTTTTCGAGGTCGGTTGTAGATTTAGGCTTGAATTGGCGAAAGTTGGAATTTCGGCGAATTCGGCCGATAGGTGCGATTTTGATATCGGACCCGGAATGGAATTTTGAAAGCAACAACAGGTTCGTAATGCCATTTATGATCTGTGTGCAAAATTTGAGGTCATTCGGATGAGTTTTGACAAGTTTCGGCATCAGATGTGAATTCTAGAAATTTCATAAGTTATTAGGCTTGAATCTATGCATAATTGATGATTTTGATGTTATGAGATGTGTTTTTAAGGCTCGACAAAGTTTGAACAAGGTATGAAGGTCAGTTGGTAGGTTTGGTTGAGGTCCCGGGGGCCTCGGGGTTTTTTCGGATGGTCAACGGGTGAATTTGAAACTTTGAGAACAGCTGAACCATTGTTGGTTCTGGTGTCTCGCACCAGCGATGGTTTTCACGTGGGTGCGGAAGATAGGTTCGCATATTCGGTTTGAATGGGGATTTCCAGTTTTCGCAGGTGCGTTCTGGGTTCCGCAGGTACGGGACCGCAGATGCGGCCAAGTGACCGCAGGTGCGGCCCCAGCCTTCTTAAGTGACTTCCGCACCCGTGATAGATTTGCCGCAGGTGCGGCACCTCAAGTGCGGCCCCAAGGTCGCAGGTGCGTAATCCTTGTGCTGGTTATACCAAAATCCGAGGGTTAGAAATTCATAACTCCAAAATTGATTGAGAGCTCAGAATTTGATGATTTTCAGTGGAATTCGAAGAGGAGAGTCATAGGTAACGTTTTCTAACCTTAATCCAATTTTATATCAATAATCTCTATCAATTTCCTCAATCTAATCAATAAAGTTGGACGAAAAACCATGAAATTGGGATGAAACTTCCCCAAGTAGAAATATGAGGATTTAAGGAGATTTAGATATCAGATTTTGATATTCTTGTTCGAGTGAGTTCGTGAGCAAATGGGTGTTCAGGAAATATGATTTTTACCCTATTCCGTGACGTGGACCCGGGGGACTGGTTTGGTCGAATTTCCTAATTTCGCGTATTAGCTTAGAAATAATTAGCTATTTTTTTCCCTTGAAGTGATATTTACATTTTGCAATCAAATTGAATAGATTTAGGCCACCCGGAGTCGGATACTCGTGGCAAAAGCGTGGTATTGAGTTGATTAGCGCAGTCAAGGTAAGTGGCTTTCCTAACTCTGTGTTAGGGATTTACCTTAGGCATTTTTATACTGATTTTACTATGTGTACGTCGTGTACGTGAGGTGACGAGTGCGTACACGGGTCATGGTTGCTAAATTCCCGCTTTTCCTTCCATGACATAACTCATTTCATTCCTATATTATTGCTTCATGTTATAAATGATTAGTTAGCATAGGAATGAGCATGCCTACCTGTTATCACTTGAATTCCCCGTACTTGCTACTATTTGCTCCATGCTTAGGTAGTTTTACCTTATTTTTGCCTATTGTTTTCTTGAATTGTTTAATTAAGTCGTATCCGATAGGATTCTGCATCTCATATTTAAATTGGGACTACGGACCAAGATCCGGGAGATTTCCCCCTGTACTGCATTGCATATTTAAATTGGGACTACGGACTGAGATCCGGGAGCTTTCCCCCTGTACTGCATAGAATGTTTAGATTGGGACTACGGACTAAGACCCGGCAGCTTTCCCCCTGTACTGCATTGCATATTTGTTGTGCTGAGCCGAGGGCTTTCTTTATTATTTCTTTCAGTTTTCTGTTAAGTTCTGCTTATTTTAGCTATTTATATGTCACTGTTCAAACTTATAACTGTCTTATTTTCAAAGAGCCTTAACCTGACCTCGTCACTACTTGACTGGGGTTAGGCTTGGCACTTACGGAGCACCGAATGTGGAGTACTCACGCCCTTTCCTGCGCATGTTTTCCCCATGTGCAGATCCAGGTACCAGTACACAACGTTTTGGCTAGGAGTACTACAGTCGTTGTTAGGAGACCGCGAGGTAATATTGCAGCGTCCGCAGAATCCCACGTGTCCCCATCTACTCTATTACAGACTTAGGAGATATACATATACACATTTTCTTTGTTCCATTGTATAGAGCTATAGCCGTATAAAGCTTGTGATTTGTGACATTCCGGGTTTTGGGAATGTAAAAGATATAGATGCCGAGCGGCTAAATTTTATAGTATTACTTCATCTTTACTGTTTTGTTATTATTTGTCTTATTTTTCCGCAATATAGGCTTACCTGGTCGTAGAGACTAGGTGCCGTCACGAGACCGTTCGGAGGGTAAATTCAGGTCGTGAAAAGTTGGTATCAGAGCGTCTAGGTTCATAGGAGTCACAAATCACAAGCTAGTTTAGTAGAGCCTCGCAGATCGGTGGGGAGGCGTCCGTATCTATCTTCGAGAGGCTATGTAACTGTTAAGAACAATCATATTGTTTGGAATTCCTTATCCTTCTAGTTACTGTCATCAAAATTCTTAAACTCTATTATATTCTCGCTTACAGATGGTTCGTACTCGTACCGGACGTACTGATGACCAGGCACCCGAGCCCCCAGCTAGAGCCATCATAGGCAGGGGCTGGGGCAGAGGACGAGCACACGGTGCAGCCCGAGCACCGGCGAGAGCAGAGGCTTAGGATCCCTCAGCAGCCACAAGTGGAGGGACACCGGAGGTCCCTACTATTACTCCAGCCCTCCAGGAGACATTGGCTCAGTTTTTGAGTGCCTTCAGTATTCTGTCCCAGGCGGGACTACTTCCAATAGCCCCAGCTACATCCTAGGCCGGGGGAGGGACACAGACTCCTGCAACCCGTACTCCTGAGAAGAGGGTTCATATTGGGCAGGTTCCAGAGTATATTCCTATGCCCCCAGCAGCTCCAGCTCAACATGAGACTAGGATAGTTGTTCCTGAGGCAGAGCAGCTCCGACTTGAGAGGTACAAGATGTACCACCCACCTAAGTTCAGCGAACTAGCTTCAGATGACGCCTTGGGTTTTCTTGAGGGGTGTCAACGCATTCTCCGCACTATGGGTATTGTGGAGACGAGTTTGGTTTCTTTCACTGCTTTCCAGCTGAGGGGAGCAACTTATCAGTGGTGGCGTGCTTTTGAGCTTAGTAGTCCGGACGAGGCAGCTTCACTTACTTGGGCTCAGTTCTCAGAGATGTTCTTTCTTGAGTTTGTCCCTCAGAGCCTCAGGGACGCTTGGCGTGCAGAGTTTGAGTATCTACACCAGGGTACCACGACTGTGTCGGAGTATGCAGTCCGTTGCAACGATTTGGCTCGCCATGCACCAGCTTTGGTTGTCACTGTAAGAGAGAGGGTTCGACTTGAGGGGCTCCACCCCAGTATTCGGACCAGCATGGCCAGAGAGCTGGAGACAGATATCCCTTATTAGCAGGCCGTGAGTATATCCCGGAGGATTGAGACCATGTTAGCCCGGGACAGGGAGGAGAGAGAGGCCAAGACGTATCTAGAGACTAGTCATTTTTCAGGAGCCCGTGCACCAGCAGAACGCTATGGTAGGGGTTTTGCGAGTCGCCCCGTTCATTCAGCTCTTCCAGCAGCTAGTGGTATTCCAGCTCTTTCTAGACCTCAAGAGCCTTATTATGCACCACCAGTATCTCAGGTGCCTCATGCTCGAGGTGTTATCACCGGCCAGTCCAGCAGGCCAGTTCATAGTCAGCATTAGCCGCCACGTCCTCCGAGGGGTTATTTTGAGTGTGGTGACCCTCGTCATGTGATCAGAGATTGCCCCAAAGCTAGGAAGGGTGCACCACCTCAGACTTATCAGGTTCCACGCCTTCGACCAGGCCTTCCAGCTTTTCTTCCAGTCCCAGCGTCTACCCCACCATCTCAGGCAGATCGAGGTGGACGTCGGGGAGGTCGAGGTCGCCCTAGACAGGGAGGCCAGGCCAGGTACTATGCTCTTCCATCCCGATTCGAGACCATTGCCTCAGATTCAGTCATTACAGGTATTGTTCCCGTTTGTCATAGGGATGCATCGGTATTATTTGTATGTGTCTTCTTATTTTGCTTCCCATCTGGGGATATCTCGGGATTCTTTGAGTTTCCCCGTTTATGTTTCTACTCCTGTGGAAGATTCTCTTGTTGTGGATCGCATATATCTGTCGTGTTTGATAGCTATCAGTTGTTTTGAGACCAGGGCTGATTTATTATTACTCAGTATGGTAGATGTTTACGTTATATTGGGCATGGACTGGTTGTCTCCCTACTATGCTATTCTTGATTGTCACGCCAAGACTGTGACCCTGGCTATGCCAGAATTACCGAGGTTAGAGTGGAGAGGTTCCTTAGAGTACACTCCCCGCCGAGTCATTTCTTTTCTTAAGGCTCATCGGATGGTTGAAAAGGGGTGTTATGCGTATTTGGCTTATGTAAGAGATGTTAGTGCTGAGACCCCTACAATTGAGTCAGTTCCAGTTGTGAGGGACTATCCCAATGTATTTCCAGCTGATCTTCCGGGTATGCCGCCCGATAGAGACATTGATTTTGGCATTGACTTGTTGCCGGACACTCAGCCCATTTCCATTCCTCCCTATCGCATAACTCCTCCTGAGTTAAAAGAGTTGAAGGAGCAGTTGCAGGATTTGCTTGAAAAGGGATTCATCAGGCCCCGTGTATCACCTTGGGGTGCCCCGGTGTTATTTGTGAAGAAAAAGGATGGTACGATGTGTATGTGTATTGACTACCAGCAGCTGAATAAGGTGACAGTTTAGAACAGGTACCCATTGCCCCGCATTGATGACTTATTTGACTAGCTACAGGGTGCTAGGGTGTTCTCCAAGATTGATCTTCGTTCGGGCTATCATCAGTTGAAGATTCGGGAGTCGGATATCCCAAAGACTGCCTTCAGGACCAGATATGGCCACTATGAGTTTCTTGTTATGTCATTTAGGTTGACTAATTCCCCAACAGCCTTCATGCACTCGATGCACAGCGTATTTCGGCCATATCTTGATACTTTCGTCATCGTGTTCATTGACGACATTCTGGTATACTCTCGGTCCCAGGAGGACCATGAGCACCATTTGAGGATCGTACTTCAGACATTGAGAGAGAAAAGGTTGTATGCCAAATTTTCTAAGTGTGAATTTTGGCTTGATTCTGTGGCATTCTTAGGCCATGTGGTATCTTCGGATGGATCAAGGTAGACCCGAAGAAGGTAGAGGCAGTGCAGAGTTGGCCTAGACTGTCTTCAGCTACTGAGATCCACAGTTTCCTTGGTTTGGCTGGGTATTATCTCCGTTTTGTGGAGGGAATTTCATCCATTTCAACGCTCATGACGAGACTGACCCAGAAGGGTGCACCTTTTATATGAACTGAGGAGTGTGAGGAGATCTTTCAAAAGCTCAAGACAGACCTGACTACAGCTCCAGTGTTAGTATTACCCACAGGTTCAAGGTCCTATAGAGTCTATTGTGATGCTTCAAGGATTGGCCTAGGAGCAGTGTTGATGCAGGACGGTAGGGTGATTGCCTACACGTCCAGACAGTTGAAAGTGCACGAGAAGAACTACCCTGTGCATGATCTCGAGTTGGCAGTGATTGTTCACGCCCTGAAGATATGGCATCATTATTTATATGGTGTTCCCTGTGAGATATTAACTGATCACCGGAGTTTGCAGCACATATTCAGGCAGAAGGATCTTAATTTGCGCCAGCGTAGGTTGTTGGAGTTACTCAAGGATTATGACATCACTATATTATACCACTCGGGAAATGCCAATGTAGTGGCCGACGCCTTGAGTCGCCGGGTGGAGAGTTTGGGTAGTTTGGCATATCTTCGTGCAACTGAGAGACCCTTAGCCATGGATGTTCAGTCCTTAGCCAGTCAATTCGTGAGAGTGGATCTTTCTGAGCCTCACCGGGTATTTGCTTGTGTTGTTGCTCGATCTTCTCTTTATGACCACATTCGGGAGTGTCAGTAAGAGGATCCCAACATTCGGGCTCTTCAGGATAGAGTTTGGTAGGGTGATGCCAGGGATGTGACCATAGGTGATGACGGTGTGATGAGGATGCAGGGCCGGATTTGTGTGCCCAATGTAGATGGACTTCGGGAATTGATTCTTGAGGAGGCCCATAGCTCGCGGTATTCCATCCATCCGGGTACCGCGAAGATGTACCAAGATCTGAGACAGAACTATTGGTGGCGAAGGATGAAGAAGGATATAGCGGAGTTTGTAGCCAAGTGTCTCAATTGTCAGCAAGTCAAATGTGAGCATTAGAGACCGGTAGGATTACTTCAGAAGATTAAGCTTCCAGAGTGGAAGTGGGAGCGGATCACCATGGACTTTGTGGATGGACTTCCTCGGACCTTGGGGAAGCATGATGCTATTTGGGTGATTGTGGACCGGCTGGGAAAATCGGCTCATTTCATTCCAGTGTTGACTACATATTCTTCTGAGAGGTTGGCCCAGATCTATATTCGGGAGATAGTCCGATTGCATGGTATGCCAGTGTCCATTATATCAGATCGAGGTCCTCAGTTCACCTCGCACTTCTGGAGAGCCTTGCATAGTGAGTTGGGTACCCAGATAGATCTAAGCTTAACATTCCAGCCCACGGGCAGTCCGAGCGCATGATTCAGATTCCTGAGGATATGCTCTGTGCCTGTGTGATGGATTTTGGAGGGTCATGGGATCGATACTATCCTCTTGCAGAGTTTGCTTATAATAACATCTACTAGTCCAGCATTCAGATGGCGCCGTATGAGGCTTTGGATGGTAGGTAGTGCAGATCTCCAGTGGGATGGTTTGAGCCGGGCAAGGCCTGATTGTTGGGTACAGACTTGGTGCAGGATTCCCTGGACAAGGTGAAGGTGATCCAAGAGAGACTTCGCACCGCTCAGTCTAGGTAGAAGAGTTATGCGGACCGGAAAGTTCGTGACTTGGCATTTATGACTGGTGATCGGGTTTTTCTTCGGGTATCGCCTATGAAGGACGTCATGAGATTCGGGAAGAAGGGTAAGCTGAGTCCGAGGTTCATTGGGCCTTCTAAGGTATTGCAGCAGGTTGGGGAGGTAGCCTATGAGTTGGCCTTACCTCCTAACCTAGCAAGAGTTCATCCGGTATTCCACGTTTCCATGCTCGGGAAGTATCACGACGATCCGACTCATGTTTTGGATTTCAGTTCAGTCCAGTTGGACAAGGAGCTATCATATGTTGAGGAGCCTGTGGCTATATTGGAAAGGCATGTCAGAAAGCTTAGATCGAAGAATATTGCCTCAGTCAAGGTTCAGTGGAGGGGTCATCCGATCGAGGAGGTGACTTGGGAGACCGAGCAGGACATGCGGAGTCAGTACCCTCATCTTTTCACAGATTCGGGTATGTTTCTATACTTGTTCGAGGACGAACATTTTTCTTAAGAGGGGGAGAATGTAACGACCCGATCGGTCGTTTTGAGAGTTAGCGCCCTAATCCCCTAATAACTGTTTCTCCCATATCTATTTATACTATTGAAACTTGTTGGAGCACTGAGTGGTGAAATTCGGAATGGATTTGGACACTTAGTTCATAAATATGGAATTTATTTTCAGAAACTGGGCCGTAGCTAGAACTAAGTGAAGACGGATCCGGAATGGAATTTCATCGACTCCGTTAGCTCCGTTGGGTGATTTCAGGGTTAGGAGCGTGTTCGGAATGTATTTTCGAGGTCGGTTGAAGATTTAGGCTTGAATTGGCGAAAGTTAGAATTTCGGCGAATTCAGCCAACATGTGAGATTTTGATATTGAACTCAGAATGGACCTTCGAAAGCGAAAGCAGGTCCGTAATGCCATTTATGACATGTGTGCAAAATGTGAGGTCATTCGGATGGGTTTTGATGTGTTTCGGCATCAGATGTGAATTCTACAAATTTCATAAGTTCTTAGGCTTGAATCTATGCATAGTTGATGATTTTGATGTTATGAGATGTATTTTTAAGGCTCGACCAAGTTTGAACAAGGTATTAAGGTTATTTGGTAGGTTTGGTTGAGGTCCCGGGGGCCTCAAGGTTGTTTCGGATGCACAACAGGTGAATTTGAAACTTTGAGAACAACTGAACCATTGTTGGTTCTGGTGTCTCTCACCTGCGATGGTTTTCCCGCAGGTGCGAACATGCAGATGCGGAATATAGGTTCGCAGATGCGGTTTGAGTGGGGATTTCCAGTTGTCACAGGTGCGGTCTGAGTTCCGCAGGTGCGGGACCGCAGATGCGGCCAAGTGACCGCAGGAGCGGCCCCAGCCTTCTTAAGTGACTTCCGCACCCGGGATAGATTTTCCGCAAGTACGACACCGCAGGTGTGGCCCCAAGGTCGCAGGTGCGTAATCCATGTGCTGGTTATACCAAAATCCGAGGGTTAGAAGTTCATAACTCTAAAATCGATTGAGAGCTCGGAATTTGACGATTTTAGTGAAATTCGAAGAAGATAATCATAGGTAACGTTTTCTAACCTTAATCCAATTTTATATCAATAATCTCTATCATTTTCCTCAATCTAATCAATAAAGTTGGATGAAAAACCATGAAATTGGGATGAAACTTCCCCAAGTAGAAATCTGAGGATTTAGGGAGATTTAGATGTCGGATTTTGATGATTCTTGTTCGAGTGAGTTCGTGTGCGAATGGGTGTTCGGGAAATCTGATTTTTACCCAATTCCGAGACGTGGACCCAGGGGACATTTTGGGCGAATTTCCTAATTTCGCGTATTAGCTTAGAAATAATTAGTTATTTTGTTCCCTTGAAGTGATATTTACATTTTGCAATCGAATTGAATAGAGTTGGGCCACCCGGAGTTGGATACTCGTGGCAAGAGCGTGGTGTTGAGTTGATTAGCGCAGTCAAGGTAAGTGTCTTGCCTAACTCTGTGTTGGGGATTTCCCTTAGGCCTTTTTATACTGATTTTACTATGTGGACGCCGTGTATGTGAGGTGACGAGTGCGTACACGGATCATGGTTTCTAAATTCCTTATTTTCCTTCTATGACATAACTCATTTCATTCCTATATTAGTGCTTCATGTTATAACTGATTAGTTAGCATAGGAATGAGCATGCCTACCTGTTATCACTTGAATTCCCCGTACTTGCTACTATTTGCTCCATGCTTAGGTAGTTTTACCTTATTCTTGCCTATTGTTTTCTTGAATTGTTTAATTAAGCCAGATCTGATAGGATTCTGCATCTCATATTTAAATTGGGACTACGGACCGAGATCCGGGAGCTTTCCCCCTGTACTGCATTACATATTTGCTGTTGAAATATATGTTGTGCTGAGCCGAGGGCTTTTCTTTATTATTTCTTTCAGGTTTCCTTTAAATTATGCTTATTTTAGCTATTTATATGTCACTGTTCAAACTTATAACTGTCTTTTTTTCAAACTCAGTAGAGCCTTAACCTGGCCTCGTCACTACTTGACTGGGGTTAGGCTTGGCAGTTACGGAGTACCGAATGTGGAGAAATCACGCCCTTTCCTGCGCATGTTTTCCCCATGTGCAGATCCAGGTACCAGTACACAACATTTTGGCTAGGAGTACTACAGCAGCTGTTAGGAGACCGCGAGATAATTCTGCAGCGTCCGCAGAATCCCACGTGTCCCCATCTACTCTATTACAGACTTATGAGATATACATATACACAATTTCTTTGTTCCGTTGTATAGAGCTATAGTCGTATAAAGCTTGTGATTTGTGACATTCCGAGTTTTGGGAAAGTAAAATATGTAGATACTGAGCGGCTAAATTTTATAATATTACTTCATCTTACTGTTTTGTTATTATTTGTCTTTTTTTTTTGCAATATAGGCTTACATAGTCGTAGAGACTAGGTGCCGTCACGAGACCTTTCGGAAGGTAAATTCGGGTCGTGACAATTTCTATTGTTTAACTCCTACTATTATTTTCACTAACAATTTTTTGTGAAGTTTGTTTTGAACTAAGACAGATTTGCAAAGTCAACAACTTTCTCTATTTTAAAACAAACAGAAATAGAAATGAATCGGAAATGATTTCCAAAAGCTGGCTACTTCTGCGAACCAAACACTGCTGCAATTAAGGACTTTCTAAAATGGTTTGAATTCGAGTACCAAAGTTTGAGAATCAATCTTCAGGTATACCTAAGGCCTACTTCTTTGAACAACCTTTATTTTACTAGAATTATACAAGTAGCCATACCAGTTTAAAGGATAAATTATTTTAAACTTAGCCATATTTGACAAAGCTTACAAAAATAAGTGTTATAAGTATATACTTCCAAAATTCTATCAAATATTGTAGTCTTTTCTAAAAGGCTTTTATAAGTGAACCTATATCCTCTTTTAAAATACATATAATATTTACTTTCAAAATGGTAAGCTTTAAGAAAGACATAGAGTAAGCTATAAAATCTTTAAGCTTCAACTAAGAGAATATAGACATCTAATTCCTTAAATATAGTCTAAGTCCTATGGAGCTACCTCAGGTAGATTTTAAGGGGTGCCTAACACCTTCCCCTTAGAAGAACAAGAAACCTTACCCAAAATCTCATAGGTTAGCATATTAATAGAATAATGATCTTAATAATTAAATAGGTACCCTAGTACACCTTTAAATATTAGGTGGCGACTCTCTTTTATCATCAACATGGAAATCACTAGTTGAATCTTATTTTGACTTGTTCAAAATAGGTTGCAATAGGAAGGACTATAACAGATCATAGAGGTAACCGGAAAAGGATCTTACAAGCTCGAAGAGATGGAAGTAAAGCCTGTAATATCAATTTGGAATGTAGTTCATCTCAAACGATTCTATTTCTAGAATCACGACAATTTTTGTCTCCTTCATTGTTCACACATTGAAAACTATCTTTCATATATGTATACTAACAATTTTGGATGATAGACAAAAAGCCTACCAAGATAGAATGATGAGTACATTTACTATTACCAAAATTACGGAACCTCAGGGATTTCTCAGTCGTAGTCAATTAGTGTCTACCTAAAATGGTTTCGACACTATCTTCATCTAAAAAGAACACCCCTCGTCCCTTTTACTTCCTTCTACAGGAATAGGACTACATGAGGGAGAAAATTGTAAAAGGCCCAGCACCCTGCAGAACAATCGAACCATTAGTGGCGGATTCCACTCGCACACTAAGGGACTGCATCAAGCGGAGCTCGAAGCTACAAATAAAAATTTAAAACGAGGAATAGACATCACAAGAAGGTCTCATGGAACAGAAATACGACAGGAAGGAATCCACCAGGATTTTATGAGCGAGACGACCCTACCTCACAACATGGGTCTGAATAAGTCGTGTCTAGAAAGATATGTACAAGGGGTCATTACCCTTTAAAAATATATCACTATGTCAGGATTGCGTCACCCATTCGTCTAACTTATGTTCTTGGGCCTCGAAAGCTTCTAAAAGTTTATAATAATAACATTGCTCTTTTGTTTAATCAATTATCTTCATCTCACACTAAGGGTTTGTTCTACGGATCAATTTTACATTTGAAACGGGAAAGACATTTAGTGTTGATCAACATATTGGGACCCACTCAGATGGTTGGAAAATCATAATTGCTCTGTGAATCTAATAAGGAAAAAATAAGAGATTATTTATGCATGATAGCTAATCAACGCCCAAAAGCTTCGAATATAGCATCTCGAAACCTTTACGATGGTTTTATCAAAAAAATCAAAATGTCTTGGAAAACTCACGGAACTTTCCCAAAAAAAACTTCCAAATAAACTAAAAGAAAAGAAAATAAAAAGAAGTATGAAACAAACTAGTCACTAGTCACTACATGGGTTCATCAACTACCACCAATGGAGGAAGAGTTTCGTGTATCTACACGGGCATTTGGCGGAGAAGAAGCAACTAAAGGATGTAAGGGAGCAACGAAAGATACTGGGAGAGTACCTGGAAGGGGCAATACATGGGAGGTTGAGTGGATGTCAGTCGCCCCTTCGCCTATGTTGCTCGGTGGCTCGGCAGGATCCAAATCATCCATGGAGGAGTAATTATGGATGCCATCATGTCTAGCTTCAATTGAGCGGCTCTCCATGATTTTTTTAACTTCTCTACCCTTTTATCCAGGTCTAGATTATCATTTTTACGAATCCACCTGAGTGTTGTGAGCCGGGGACTTCAAAAACATGGCATGCTCGGTAAGCTCATCATGATTTTCACTATCTCTCAAGTCAGAAACAGTCTTATCTTTCTCGAAGCCAAGCCTCTCCACCTCGACCTGCAAAGCTCCAAGATGCTCCTCAAGAGCCCTTTTCCTTTCTTTTACACTAAGAATATGAGACACAAGGAAGTCACACTGTCCATAGACTAGATCAAAAGAGGTACAGCTTCTCACCAAGTATTAGTTCGAGCCTAGACAACCTTTTGTCCGACTAGGTAAGCTTAAACCTCATCCACTCGAATTTTACCTCCATCATTTTTGCTCGGGACTCATGAATCGCCCTTTCAAAGCGTTGTTTTATTAGCCTCTACCCTAGTCGCCTCCACAAGACCCCTCAACTCCAAAACCTCCCCTTCATAGCGGCCGATCCTTTCCAAAATCTATGAAGATATCAAGTAGTCATGCAGTAAAAAAAGGGGGGGGGGAATACTTTATCTTCAAAAACGGAAGGAATTGTAGCAGTTTGTGTAATGTGAAAAAAGCCTACACATAGAGTGTAAATCGTCATATCATTCATGAAAGCTGAAATGGGCATCCCATCCAAACCCCACATATCTTCTCCTTCAAGAACCTCTCCGTAGCATGAATTCTACCGACACTTGTGGAAGGTCCATTTTAGGAAGGAATCGGAGCTACCTTGAAAACAGACGAACAAGGTAGTTCCACGGTCATAACAAGAAGCGATGATGTAAGAACATTAGGAACTCCCGGGGCAACTTCCGCCCCAAGAAAACTACCCTCTGAGCTCGCTAATGATTTAGCCTCCTCAATGCCAATAAGAATAGGGCCATTAGCTCATGATGGATTCTCCTCGATATTGGACTGAGTCCGTCTCCGAGGCAAAATGATAGGAGCATTCACCGAAGCAGCAAACTGATTGACTTTCTTGCTACGCTGAGCTTCTGAAAGCTCCTTAATTCTTTCTATAATGGCAATGGGAGGGAGATCCACCAAAGCCCGGATCAGAGGTCTTCTCACTCAAGTACCTACATATAGGATGATAATTTTATTGCAAAAAAAACTATGATAACCTCTCGTTCGTTGAGGATCTGTATAAAGACCAAGAACATACCATGGCTCGTGGCCCTCTACACAAAAAAGCTCAAAATTATGCATCTAGAACCTCTCCGGCATAGAGGAGCAATATAAAATCCCGATTAATTTCTCAATATTAGGCGCCACCCCGTGTGAAGTAAGAATAACTATAGTTCTAAATTCAAGTAAGGTAGAAAGAAAATATGAAGTTTTAAAAGAAAGGTAACATGCATACACTTACCATTTTACTTTCCCAAAAATGGTTTTCTCGCAAGCCATAAAACGATCATGTCACCCTCTATCATGGCCATCTTCAGCATTTACTACCTTTTTACTACTACGGATAAAAAGCATAACGATGCTTCCCTAGTATAACTTTGGGAATATAAACGAAGGAGGTGTTGAAGAGTGAATCCCACACCATCCAAGTTTGATAAATGGCGGAAGAAAGCCATTGACCGCCAATTATCGGTCCAACCTGGTCTAGACTGATATTGAAGTTCCAGAATAAATCCCAAATTTTATGGTTAATCAGAGGTTTATGCATCAAAGTAAAGGGGTAGGTGTACTGGAATGTATAACCTTCTCTGGAACTTGATATACGCTCAGAGTCCAATGGCACTTGAACAGCTAAATCTTCTAAGCCATATTCTTCCTTCAACAAAGGGAGATGTTCGAGCACACCAAGGATGAAAGCATATCCACAGGACATGTGGGATTGTTCTATACACTACCATATGTTCAAGTGTCAACTCCCTTGGAAAAACATTGTATAATGTGGGGTCAACTTCCATTTTCGCTTGTTTACTGGAAGAAGGGACCTAGCAACGTCATGCGTTCAATACAAAATCTGGAAAACTGCAGTGATGACAAAAATAGTGCGATTTCCTCTGTTTCACTTAAAAAAGGACCTAACAGACAGAGCATCTTCTCTTAGGTTTCTTCCACCCACGCCCCTCGCCCCTCGCCCCCGGCCCGCATTAGAGGGGAAGATTAGCAAAGAGGGAAAATCAAAAAAGGAAGGAGAGCAGCATCTTATTGTCTTTGCGAGAACTTCCATATCGTTGAAGGCATTCAGAATAGGTTCGCGTTCATTTCGTTGGCAGAAACGATCCATTCCATTCGAGGCTTCGGGGATTCCAATAACGAAGTTTTTTTACTTGAGAATTAATGATATATAGACAAGAGATAGATAAACGATATATATATATATATATATATTATTATTATTATTATTTATTTTTTTTCTCTTGCTTTCGGTGGACTTCGCTCCTTTTGTAGAGAGACCTGGTGTCAAAGAAGATATAGCGTCTAACACAGCAGCAACAACATTATTGATCTCTTGTTTAAACAGAAAAAAGAAAAAGTAAAGAAGAAACTAAAGAATCAGAAAAGCAATAACATAAATTGCGTATATTTATAGGCAAATAACAAAGCCTAGAATCTTTGGAGTTAAGCTCACATAAATTACTAAAAGTACTCATCATTTCCTAGAAAACTTCTAACAGCAACAGAGCTAATGATATTTGGCCACATGTCAAGAACTTCAATATGCGTCTACGCATGTCTATCATCAATCATAAGTCGAGTCACCGTCATCTTAAGAATATGAAAGAGCAATCTTTCTCGCTAAGAAACCTGCCATGATTTTTTCTGTTAGAAGTTTCCTATTTTCCGAACACTTCCTATGAAGCACCCTGAAAATAGGCAAGATTACGATATCCCTAAAAGAAGCTTATTTGATGTCTAAGCATATGGTGTCCGTATAATTGAATCAATCGATGGCCAGATCTTAACAGGTATAGCTTTGCGGAAGACACTTTCGATAAGTTTTCATAACCTGCACCTAAGATCGAGTACTATTTAAAAATATCACGCTCAACAACAAACCCTTTTCATAAGTTGCCATACCTGGCACCTAGAATGGGTATTGTTCAAAACGCTCGCAGTTGACAATAAACTCTTAAGTTGCAATACTCGACACCTAGGACCGGGGATTGTTCGAATAACCTTAGTTGGATATCAAACTCTCTATTTAAGTGGATATCTGACACCTATAACTTGGAACTATTCGAAAAATTGCAGTCATCTCATATATCTACAAAGCTATAAATCTTCTAACCCGAGTAAACATTCTCGAATGAAAAATACTTGTTGATATTTCCGAATAATTCATATCCTAAAAAGAAGAGGATATGTCTCTTTGTAGGCGTCATAAAACGTATCCTTATAAGGTATTCTTAAATGGTATTTCACAAGTATGCGATATATTCATTTAGGCTTATCCTATAAAACTGTAACAATCATGACATGTAAGTATATAACAATAAAAACAAAAAGGAATAAATAAAATTGCTATTATAAAAGGCAAGAAAGGCCCACCATTCAAAAATCTTTTACAAGGGCGATTTTAGAGAATCCCATATTCTCGGCGAGGATGATTGGGAGAAATAAGAAAGAGATGAAGAAGGATCAATTGCAGGAATTTAAGACAAAGGTTACGCTTCAAGCACCCTCATCTAGGAGGACTTCATTAGTAGCCTCGCCCTCATCCTATTCTTCTCATTAATTTCCGAATTCATTGGAGTCACTAGAGGAAGAGGAACATAAACTCTTTGCTCCATCTACAAGCGCATTTTCCCTAACAATATATTCATCCTTGGAGAAATTCTCGGAACGGAATTCATGAAGGGCCTTCGGGTCTTCAAGCAAGTAGGAGTAATTATTTTTTCCGCCTCTTCTTTAATCTCCTTTAGTTTTGAGGTAGTTCCAATCCATTTCTGGGTTCCTCTGTGCCTTTGAGAGTTCTAGTTTGCTTGTAAGCTCACCCACTTCTGTGGATAGCATTCGATACCGATCCTTTAGGGATTGACTCTCAGAGATATCCTGATTTCATTCCTCCATACAACGTAGGTGATGATCTTCTTTCCTCTTGATGTAAATCTTGAAGCTTTGCAGGAGAACTCGATCACCAAAGTCTCTTTCTCCTGCTAAAACCGGCCAACCCTCTTGGAAGCTTCTTGGACCTTTGTGGACAAAGCTTCCCTCTCTACATTCCTCTCTGCGAAGGCCTGTGTCAACCTATCGATCTCACGCATGTGCGCACATCAAATGATGTCGCTCGTCGCAATTATATAACGGAGCTCTGTGGCCACCATTTTAACCTACCAAAATCAGGCTCTTAAAAAAGCATGGAAGCAGGAATCAACAAGGGCCGCGTTAAAGCCATCTCTATGTACTCCTGCTCCAAGGACCCAATGAAGCTTTTGAACAATGGAGCCACCTTTTTTAGCCTTCGGAATATGTTCATATCAGTAGGGATTTCTACCAACAACATTCTTCTAAGGGAGGTGGATTCTTTAGACTCCGAATACGGTGGCACCTTAAGCAGACTTCTAAATAAGGGTCTGTGTCCTCCTTGTCAGAGTCGTGTTCCAGAAGTTATAACGCTCTCAAAAGAATTGTGGCCGCATTGCAAAAATGCTTGCTCGGAGGTATCGAATTTGCCCCCTCTGCTACCATCGGCTCCTTGCTGGATCTTTTCCTTAAGGGCACCTCCATCAAGTCATCATCCTCAACAAGAATAGTCGGAGGGTTGGAAGAAAGTAGAAGTCCCCTTCCTCATATTCATTTCGTAGCTGGGAAAGGGAACCCGGGGTCATATTCCATTGTCAGCCTTGATTCCTCGTAAAGCTTGGTGAAATAAATTTGAATGAGATTCTTGAAGAAAAACCTTCCCAACCTTCTCGGTCAGGAACCTCAAGCAAGTCAGTGACCGCCACATGTGTGGTCCCAGCTGACCCAAGCAGATATTGAATCCCTTGCAAAGGCCTTGATTACCGGGTCGATGGTTGGCTTAAACCCAAGGTTGAATGAGTTGATGATCATGTAACCATTAGACTTAGGCTATAAATACACTCATTATATTTACTTGTATAGTCATTCACGATCTACTAAACTCACTCCTTACTAAAAGATATTGTGTTATTGTTGAGCATTCTTTCTCGATTTTTCCAGCATTGAAACTAATAGCGACAATTAATAAGATCCTTATTATCTTTTATTTTTTAAATGTTATTGATTTATTTATATAACTATTGCTTGATTCTATAATATATTCGATCAAACTTTGATTCGAATCGATTTTTGGTGGCCTCGTTAAAAATAAATTTAATTTTTTATTCCAAACATTTTTTGGTTAAAATATTTTCCTCTAAAATTACATGTCACACCCCAACCTCAGGGGGTGTGACCTTCACACGATGCCCGAAGGTCCATGCAAACCGACATCTATTCTTATATTTTTTTTATTCACAAACCTAGAAAACTAAAGTTTCCCAGTTATGCCACCAGAATTAAATTGTGTACAATTGATTAGAAATAGAAACATTGTCATTTCATACACATTCACCAATGTAATAAAGTCATAATACCCCCGTTTTAAATACAACCAAACTCTTGTCTGCAAGCCTCTAAGAGCACAAAAAGAGTTTTATATATATATATATATAACTTGATCGGGACAGGTCCCCACCGTACCCAAAATATCTAGGACATATGTTTTAGTACCTAATGACTTGTAACAACTACTCCGAAGTGGTGGAGAGCAACGACCAATAGCGGGAACAAACACCCTATTGAGAACGGACGTCACCGAGTCTATCTGCACCTATGGGCATGAACACATCACCCAAAATAAGGCGTCAGTAGGAAAAAATATATTGAGTATGTAAAGTTGATAATATACTTGTCAACCGACAACATAACATAGAAGATACGAGTATACAACTTCAACCTGAGTACCGAAGGCAAGTTACTGGGCAACGTACTTTGTGGTAACCTCGAATCATGAATAAATGCAAATTTTATACAAAAGTAATAAAGTCACTCTTCAGGAGCATATCTTCTCGCATCAGGTGATATTCATCTACTTTTTGGGGCATATCACATCAACTAGTACCCGGCCACACTCGAGCTTGGTAACTCCACGTAACCCATCATTTCATAACCCGCCACACATGGTCTCGGAAATCACTTATATTGCATCATTTTGTACCTGATCGCACATGGGCTCGGTAGCAACTCATGTTATGTCATTCCGTACCCGGCCTCACATGGGCTAGGTGATACCTCATGTTATATCCTTTCGTACCTGTCCTCACAAGGGCTCAATATATATATATATATATAACCTACTTAGACTTCCAAAATTAAACTTATAATAAACTGCACCTTATAGCCTTATGGTGCAATCCAAAAACATCCCTAACTCAAAAGAAAGGTCTACCGGTAACAATGAACAAGTGTATGAACAACTCTACCATGGAAGTCTCAAGATAGTGAAGTTTTACATAAAGATTATTAAGCAAGAAGCGTTTATATCAAGTCATGCCAAGAAGGAAGGACTGCCTTGCATACCTTTTTGAAGAACTAGAGACACCTCCTAGGTTCCTACCCTCCTATACTGGAAAGCTCCAGTTGTAAGAAATCTTCAAATCACGATAACATAGAAACAATGGATACAGGAATAGACGCGAGAGCTTTACTCTATTCTTGTCACTAAGTTTGCTTTGATTCTAGCCCTGTATCGTTTAGGAAATTTCTTAGGAGACTTGAGAGCTTTTTAGCTGAGTTAAAGTGAATGTTACTTTCTAGAATGTAATAGAAGAAGCTGCAATGCCCTTTATATACCCTACCAAGCATAGGAATATATGCCGCTCCACATGCAAAACAAGTCGCTCCGCCCTGGTTGCAACACTCGGTGACAGTTGGCGTAAGTTTGATAAAAGTGCATAATCCTCTTTTTCCTTTGTTGCTGGCCGATTGGAAAGACTAGAAACCAAACTTATCAATTCTAAATTTTACGTGTGGGGTGTAACATTACACTTCACATAAGATAAGGTTATTATTTAGTTATCCTTTTTAATATGTAAAATTTGAAATCAATCAAAATGTTGTTTATTACTCCCTTAGTCCAAATGGGTTTCAGCGGTGTTTAACTCGACACGACATTTAATAAGATAAATGTGGCTTTTATGGTAGTGTATAACTTTTGGAGAAACAAATGAAAATTTAGTGATTAGGTAAATTCATTGAATGGACATTTGGGGAATTAACTCGAATTTATCATGAGTTCAATTTGATATAGCTTTGTAGACTCTATGTTGTGCATACCTTTAAACTAACGTTTTCACTAGTTAAACACGCCAAACCTTGTGTTTACCTTAAAAATGGTAATTACAATTAAATTTGATTATGGTTCTAAGAATATGCGATTTATTTTAATGCTAGTTGTTAAGTAATAGATGCTAAGTGTGAGTAAAAGAAACAGGATAAAATGAAACGAAATCGAAGATAGGCAAACCAGACTGCCTTGGATCGGAGGCTCCGGACTTAGCCAAGATGGGTCCTCGAGGTTGAGGCTCGGGGTCAAGGATGAGCGATCGATGAAGCTATACCACTTTTATGGACCTCGGAGGAGGCTATTTATGATCAATGATGTATAATAAATGAAAGACAATCAATGCAATACAATAAATGTAAGTATTAAACCAGTAAAGAGACGATAAAGAATGTTTTTGTTAGAGAGTACAAAATGTTCTTGTTCCTTGTATTGGGTCTTGTGTACAAAAAATGATAAGGATCCCCTTTATATAGGAGAAGGAATCCCCACATAGTACATAAGCGTTTATTACAAAAGAGAATGACTCGTACAACTATTCAATGGTCTGGTACGGACTCGTACTACTTTGCAGGCGCTTGTCAGCTTCAGTCACATGTTCTCGAGAATCCCATGCCTTTTCGCGATAGGATCCGATCATTTTCTCGCCTCGAGACGCATAAACCCTTCGGGGCCACCCTTCGAGGAATTCGGCTTTGAGTTGCGCCTCGGGTCTTCTTCCGATATCATAGGGAACCTCAAAATTGGCCATGCCCGATTTTGACCGTATACAGATAGTCCCCGCGTTTCTTGGAATGAGAAGCCAAGAAACGATTTGAATTCGTTACCCTTTAATGCTTCCATTATTTCATCACCTATACCATATAAAGCGATTGACGCGACAGAGGGAAATCCAAAGGGTCGTGCCCATACATGATTGCGGCAGTTACTGTCTTTTGGCTTCCTCTAACATATATGATAGTTCTCGATAAATACTCCTTCCTCTGTCTCTTCTTCCATACTGCATCTCCCAGCTCTCAAAATATGTCTTCTTACTTCTTTCTTGAGTTCTTTCTCTGACCATATTTCTTTTCTTCTTTCAAAATCTTCAAAAGAAATGGCGAAGACCTCCACTAGTGCTTCCCAGGGAGACAAACCTTCTTCTTCTTTACGTTCATCTAAGGAGAAAGTGACGGAGCCTCCTCATCTTGAGGAATGCATCCCCGGGGCATGCGTGATAACCTCCGATTTCAAGGTTGACAAACCTTCCTCGAGGCCAGGGCGATGTGAGCCCATGTCCTGATATATCAGCTTAATATCAGACATCGAGAAAATTAGAGCTGACTGCTACTGGGGGGATTCGGTGTTGTTGAAGATTCCCTCTCGAGAAGAGGACATAACCACACACGAGTCCGACTTTCTCAGCGTGTATACCTATCCGTTTACCCTTGGCTCGGTGGGACCGTCGTCTACCTCGATAGATCCCGTGATCCTCGACTTCTGCGAACGGTATCAAGTGACTCTTGATGAGATACACCCGTCGTTCTGGCGCATTGTTTATATGACCAGATACTTCACGAACACGGTCGAGGGAATGCATTTTACCCTCGACCACTTGGTCAGAATGTACAGCCCCCGACTTTTTTGTGGTGGCCTAATTAAACTTCAACTTCGGGCCTCAAAGAACTTTTTTGCCTGTACTGACGAGGTCAGGGACAGAGGATGGATGAGCCGCTTTGTCCGAGTTAGGAATTCGGATCTGATTCTGGCAAAAAGGATGTCGCTCCTTGAAAAGTGGAACATGAAACGTAAGTACATATGTCAACTAGACACTTCTTCTTTTCCTTTGGATTAATTGCTCTGCTAACTGACTCTTGTCGTTGATGCAGCAGCTGCAGTGTACCCTGGTTCGGTAAAAGATCTCTTGGGCTGGATTGGCCAGCTAAATTCAATCTGCCCATATGTTTAGCGCGTGTGGCGTGATTTGCCATGGGATCGGTGGGAAGAAAAGAACCATGGTAAGCCCTTATCCTTGTTACAATTGCATTTCTCTGGAGAGACATCACTGATTACATCCTTTCATCCAGTGGTCATATTTTGCATTTGTACAAGTCTGGGAGATGCTTCCGTGATGAGGGAGGCTCCGCTTGAGGAAGCGGACACCCCAATTTTTGACAAGAAGAAGAAGAGAAGAAGGAAATCGCCGACCGATCCTTCAAAATCAAAGAAGGCCAAAGTGAAAGAATCTAAGGCCAATTCGCCGGCCTTAACTCCCAAAGTTTCCGAGAGTTCCCGAGATGGAGGTGAGGAAAGAACTAATCCTTTGATAGTGCCCGTTGGAGGAGAAAACCTGACCGTCCCACATCCAATCGAGCCGGTGACTGTTAAGCCGAAGGTGTTTAAATCGGGGCTTGATGCTGTTGCTGCCCCACCCGGAGCCAAGGAGCCCGTTGAAGAAGTGTTGGGTGACGTCCCCGAGCTGTCTGTTAACCAAGAAATTCCCCGAACCAGAGTATGCCCGGTCAGTGGGCCAGAGGAGCCTAGTTTAGAGGTTCCTCAGAGGCAAGAGAAGGCCCCGGTCAATCCATCTAGGGTTATCAAAGTGAGCGACCCCTCCGGGAACGATTTTACCTTTGGGTCAGTTACGGGATGCCCGAATCAGGGAATCTCCAAATGCGTGGGTGTCTGCTGAGGACAAAGACGTGTTTGAAGGGCTGTTTTCTACAGCCGAAGAAAACCCCAAGCTTAATGCCTCAATAATTTCCAGCGAGCTCAATAGGCTTTGCGAACAGGTATTCTTCCGCAAATTCTGCTCGGTGCCCCGATCTTTGTCTTTCTCACTTGTTTCCTTCATGCTTTCAGGCCAAGGTTCTTTATGATCAGACCCTCTACAAGTTTTAAGATGAGGTAACTCACCACGAAGGTGAGTGCAAGAGGATTACCTTGGAGGCTAATGAGCTTAGGGATCGCTTTGCCGAGAAGGAGGAGGAACTCCGTGGCCTTCTGGCTAGTTTTGAGTGGGCATTCCGGGAGAGATTTTGCCTCGTAGAGCATGTGATATAACCCTTCTCTATTTTTGTTTCCGTATCTGCCCGGACTTTAGTGTTCCGATACCTTAGGATTGATTTTTGCAGATCGAGAGGAAGGACGCTATGCTAGAGGATGAGCTCCGAGTCAAAGACGCCGAAATTCTCGAACTCAAACGGCACGTGAGCGAGATAACCACCATGAGAGGTACTCTCTAAGGGAAAGTAGCCTCGGTCGAGCATCACCTTCATGATGTGAGGGCTGAGAATAATAAATGCAAGGATCTTCCAGCTGAATCGGCTGCCGCGCTATCTACAGCCAGAGCTGAAAATGCGACGCTTGTATCCTTGTATAAGGAGGATGCAGTTGCCGTGAATGCCCAGGACGAGAAGGTATCTGAGGAGGCCGAGTTACAGTTGGCCCGAGCTGTGGAGCATGACCAATTAAAATCTCGGAGACAGGCTCTCGAGGATATTCATGTTGGGGGCGTCGATCTCGTCGTTGAGATCGAGAGGGTGAAAACCCCGGAAGAGGAAGTTGCCGCCTTGCTCACTTCTGAAGGTGAATCGAGTAGTGGCTCGGAATATGATGGAGACGAAGGCGAAGTTTCCGAGGGAGAGAAAACTGTTGAAGCCCCCGGGAATGGAGCTGGAGCTGTTGAAGGCATAGCCCTGGTGGTAGATTAGAGTTATATTTGTTTTTCTCCTTTGTAAGAGTTTTAAATATATGTCCTGTAAATACGCTCTTTTGATCTCTCTATGTATATATAATAAGCCTTTCATCTCTCATCGTTCCTTGTTTCCCCCTTTCTTTACGCGATATATTGCAATACTAGTTTGTTATGGATCCGAGATCCGGACTTCAGAACAAACTCTTAGGTTTTTTCCTTCAGGCGAGCAATTCTGCGATGGCCGAGATTTGACCCTAGAATTCCTTTGCGCTGGTTCTTAGGCTCTTACACGTCGCCCCTTGGGTGCTCTTCTAGTTAACAATTTTAGGGTTCAGTCTTCGAGTCGGATTCCGAGCCTTAGGTTTTTGAATTAGCCCTGAGGTATTTCAAGCTGGCGTTTAGGCTTTCGAGCATGGGGTCAATATGACCTTCAATCGACCCGTAGGCTTTTTGATGTTGTCTCGGAGGCTCTTATGCGTTTGTCTTTAGGCATTTTAGTTAACTGTATTGAGCTCAGTCCTCGAGTCAGATTACGGCTCGAACTCATCGACCCTCAGGTTTTTAGAATTGGCCCTGAGGCTTTTAAGCTGGCGACAAGGCTCTTACGCGTTAGGTCGATAGAACCTTTAGTATGGCTATTTTTTCCCTCGTTAAAGATTTTTGGAATTTTTGTATTCGTCCGACTCTTCGATGATCCAATAATGACCTTGATTGTGAGTCGTTATGTGACGACATATGAGCACCTCGGGAGGTTTTTCCCTATGGCTGAAATGTTTCGAAGCCTTTTCATCGTTTGGAGCTGACATAAAAATGATCGAAGCTCTTCTTTGCTTAAACTGAGGGTAGCATGATTTAACCGGTTCTTTTCAAAATAATTTTGAAGGATTTGATTGTATGGAGACAGTCGGGCGTCCCCGAGACGCGTTAGTTTGGCCGTAGCCTTATGACTAGAGTCGTTGTGTTTGGCCGGAGCCTTATGACCGGAGTCTTTGTGTTTGGCTGGAGCCTTTAGTTCCCGAGTGAGGTATCCTCGGTGTCTATATTCGAGGGTATGCTTTTTAGGGGTCTTACAAGTTCGGATATATAGCCCTGGCTTTTCCCCCTGAGACCGTGCCTTTTGCAAGGCCATATGATATAGACATGCCTTCCATGAGGTGTTACAGTTTGATCGTGCACGTAGGACTTATAGATTTGATTGTGCCCAAGGTCACCCACTTGGGATCTTATGACCTATGCCCGAGGTCACCCGCTTGGGATCTTATGGCCTCGAGCTTTGATAACTTGACGGGATGACAGTTGACGACAGTCCCCGAGACATTGAAGGATTTTGGCATCGGTCCCCGAGTGTTTGGGGAACTTCTGGCTCTAGATCCATTTATTATGATCATGCCCATATGACTTACAGATTTTATGCTGCCACGCATGGGGATTACAGGCTCAACGCCGCCCTTTTGGGGCCTTACGGCCTCTAGTCTTCAGTGCTAGTCCCCGAGTGTCCAGGAAATTTCTGGCTCTGGAGCCATATCTTGTGATAAAAGTTCTTTTGGAAGTGCAAAGCTTTGTATAATAGATGCTCCTTTGTATAATAGTGCAAAGCTTTGTATAATAGATGCTCCTTTGGTTACTTGGTACAAGTATGCATATTTTTACCGCCGAGGGCTCGATTATTGTATGCGTACACGGTTCGTTTTGACCGTTTGAACCGATACATCATTTTCCTGTCGAGACTCTCTCCGGCGGCTTTTTTCGACTTTTCCGAAGAGGCAACGATTTCCCGGGGGGAGGGGAATGCCCCCCAATATTCGAGGTTGATTGGAGAGGGGCCTTGAATACTTGTTTGAGTTCTCCTTGGGTAGCGTATGGATGTTGCCTCGTTAAAAACCTTGCCGGTAAAATCCTTTTTAGGGATAAAACCCGGTCGAAGGAAAAGAATGCAACGCGTGCTTTAAAACCCAGGGGCCTTTTGAAGTTTGAAGGATGTTTCCATGTCTTCCATAGGATATCTGCAGAAGTTTAGTTCGGAATATGTGAATGAAAACAGGAGCGTGGTCTTACCTCAACAGTAGTAACGTTTGAGCATAGATACGTTCCAATCGCTTGGGAGATGTTCGCCTTCCATGGTGCCGAGTTTGTAGAACCCTTTGCCAATTACTCCGAGGACACTGTACAATCCTTCCCAGCTCGGGCCTACCTTCCCCTCATCGGGGTTCCGAGTGTTTTAGGTGGCTTTCCTTAGGACTAGGTCCCCGACTCCGAAGTGTCGGAGATTCTTTCTCCTATTATAGTATCTTTCGATTCTTAGTTTTTGGGAGGCCATTCGAGCCAATAAAGCTTCTCGCTTCTCATCTAATAGTTCGAGGGCTGCGCTCATTGCCTCGTTATTTGATTTTTTGGTATCGTGTCGGGATCTTGCACTTGGCTCCCCGACCTTGGGTCCATGCACCAAAGAGAATGGCGTCTCTCATGTGCCCGATTTTGGAGTTGTTCGATATTCCCATAGGACCTCGGGCAGCATTTCCCTCTATCTGCCTTTCGCATATTCTAACTTCTTCTTTAAGTATTGAATGGTGGTTTTGTTCGTGGATTCGTCTTGGTCGTTTGCACAGGGGTGATAAGGTGTTGACAGGATCCTTTTGATCTTATGGTCCTCGAGGAACTTTGTCACTTTGCTTCTGATGAATTGCTTTCCGTTGTCACATATTGTCTCGGAGGGGATCCCAAATCGGCACAGGATATGGTCCCATATGAAGTTAATGACTTCTTTTTCCCTCATCTTCTCGAAGGCCTGCGCTTCCACCCATTTTTGGAAATAATCAGTCATAAATAAAATAAATATGGCTTTACCTGGTGCCGTTGGCAGGGGTCGATGTCCATCCCCCATTTCATGAACGGCGAGGATGATAAGACTGAATGTAGTTGTTCAGCGGGTTGGTGAATCATGGGTGCGAATCTTTGGCATTTGTTGCATTTCTGGACAAATTCCTTGGCGTCCTTTTCCATGTTGTCTCAATAATAACCTACTCTGATCACCTTTCAGACTAGAGAATCGGTGCCAGAGTTATTTCCGCAGGTGCCCTCGTGGATTTCTATGAGCACATAATCTGTATCACCCGGTCCCAGGCATACCACCAGGGGTCCATCGAAGGCCCTTCTGTATAGAGTTTCGTCTTCGGCGAGCGAGAATCGAGCTGCTTTGGTTCACAGGGTTCTTGACTCTTTTGGGTCCGCAGACAGCTTCCCACTTCCCAAATAGTCGATGTTTTTGCTTCTTTAATCCTAGGTAAAGCAGATGGAGTTAATCTCGACATTGCCTTCTATTTACCTGGTTTGCTACCGAGGGGAAATCATATTTCGCCCCGATGGTTTCGGCTCCTAGGCCTCTGGTCAGTTCCAGACCCATAATCATAGCCTCATACTCGGCTTGTTTCGGCGTCGTTCAAGGTCCGATTCTCACAGTGGAAAAGGAATTGCGTATCTTGTTCTTCTTGAACAAGTACATCGCTTATCATTACCTCGGACAAGGCCAGGTATAGGTACGGTGTTTTATTTTCTTTTGGGGTGTGGAGTAAAGGTAGGTTCGATAGATGTTGCTCCACCCTTCTAAGACATGCTGGCACTCCGGAGTCCATTCTAGGCTGTTCTTTTTTCGAGCAAGGATAAGAAAATGACGGTTCTTATACGTCGACCCTTATATGGACCGACCCAAGGCTGCTGTCTACCCGGTCAGCCGCAGTACGGTCTTTATGTTGTTTGCCATTGTGATCAGTCTTGATGGCTTTGATGTCGTCGGGGTTGAGTGTCAAGTTGTAGCTTCTGAGAGCGTTGAATGTCTCCTGCAAATAAATTAAATGGTCCTCTGCGCGCAGGGCCTTAACTAGCATATCGTCAACGTATATTCTCATACTTTACGAGGAACAAAAAAAATTTCCCTATCCCCGGGGTTCGTCTAAATTTGTTTTTACCTAGAGTAGGCGTCGAGGTAGGTGAGGACCTCGTGGCCAGCCTTGATATCGATCAAGAGATCGATGCTTGGCGATGGGAATGTGTCTTCTCTATACCCTACGTGTATTTTAACTCATTCCCCTTCGTGGGGACTACCACTACATAGGCCGCCCCTAATGGACCATATTTTTAGGAGTTTTGTTACCTTGTTTTTATGAATTTATGTTTTACTTCAGATTAAGGTCTTCTCTTTTGCCTTACCGGTTTGATCTTGGGGTCGATGCTCGGTCGATAAGTAGTTATTCCCGGCGGGCTCCCTGCCATGTCACAAAGGGACCAAGAAAAGCAGTCGATGCTAATAATAAGAATTTGAGCGAAGCATCTCCTGAGTTCAGGGGTTAATCCCGTTCACAAGTATACCTTGGTAACATGTTGCAGTGGAAATTTTCGTCCGCTTGGTCGTGAATCCTGGAGGAGCGTCGGTCTGTTCGACGATCATATCGGTGACGTGCTGTGGATTTCTCGCTCCGGTCCTTCGAGCTGCTTTCCTTCCCTGTCGGTGATTTACAACCCGATCGTCGAAGAGTTCTTGGAGGTACCCTTTGCTAACTAGTCGGGCCGCTTCCTCTCGGAGAAGCCTGCAATCCTCGGTCCTATGACCGTGCGTACCGTGAAACTCGCACACCAGGTTAGGGTTTCTTTGCGAAGGGTTTGATATATCGGTTTTGGCCACCTGGTGTCGTCAATTTCACCATGGCCGATACAATATCTGAAAAACCAGTGTTGAAGTTGTTTTTCGGCTATAAAGGTGTCTCTGTCTGCTCTGTGCGTCTGCCGAACCTTGCTTTGCTTACTGGTTCTCAAGGATCCCGACCCCGGTTAGTTCTTCGACCGACTAGAGGCGTGCCTCTTGTTATGGTGCTTCTTCGACTCTCGACGTAAGGTCGATACCTTTCCTTACACGGTCTTGGTTTGCTCTCTGAGAACCTTGACTCTATCCTCTTCGTGAGGCCCTGCAGCATTTTTACAACAGCGGAATTGGCTGTCGACCCGTTATCGCCTGATCCCTCTGCTACCCCCTGGATTCGAGGGGCCGTTCTCGTTGCCATCGCGTTTGAAGCCTTTTGATGGTTATTCAGCTGAGTAATTTCTATTTGTTGTGTCTGAAGCATTTCGAGGATTGTGTGGAGGATGACTCCTCTTTTCCCGAGGACTCCCCGTGCTTCATGTTGGTCCTCTAGGTGCGTGCTTCTATCAGTGTGGGAGCCGACATTGTCATGTTGGGCGTTGTACGAGCCCATGCCGGCAGTGGTCAACTCCGGTGTGCTATCAGGGTTTTGCAAGGACACATAGGCACCTAAAAAGGTCATTCCATTCTCCCCATAATCCTCAGAGACGTGGCTTTTGTGTGCATTCACTGATTCAGACATTTTGACCTGAAATCAAAGATTTCTTGGACAAGAAAAAGTGTGAATAATAACTTGTGTTTTTAGTGAACCAACACTAAAATAATCACTATTATTTTTAGCCCATGGTGAGCGCCAAACTGTTTACCTCGAAAATGGTAATTACAATTAAATTTGATTATGTGATTCTAAGAATATGTGATTTATTTTAATGCTAGTTGTTAAGCAATAGATGCTAAGTGTGAGTAAAAGAAACAGAATAAGACGATACGAAATCGAAGATAGGAAAACTAGACTGCCTTGGATCGGGGGCTCCGGGCTTAGCCAAGATGGGTCTTAGAGGTCGAGGCTCGGGGTCAAGGATGGGCGATCGATGAAGCTATAACACTTTTATGGACCTCGGAGGAGGCTATTTATGATCAATGATGTATAATAAATGAAATACAATCAATGCAATACAATAAATGTAAGTATTAAACCAATAAAGAGACGATAAAGACTGTTTGAGTTAGAGAGCAGAGAATGTTCTTGTTCCTTGTATTGGGTCTTGTGTACAAAAAATGATAAGGATCCCCTTTATATAGGAGAAGTAATCCCCACATAGTACATAAGCGTTTATTACAAAAGAGAATGACTAGTACAACTATTCAATGGTCTGGTACGGACTCGTACTACTTTGCAGGCGCTTGTCAGCTTCAGTCACATGTTCTCGGGAATCCCATGCCTTTTCGCGATAGGATTCGATCATTTTCTCGCCTCGAGACGCATAAACCCTTCGGTGCCACCCTTCAAGGAATTCGGCTCGGAGTTGCGCCTCGGGTCTTCTTCCGATGTCATAGGGAACCTCAAAATTGGCCATGCCCCGATTTTGACCGTATACAGATAGTCCCCGCGTTTCTTGGAATGAGAAGCCAAGAAACGATTATAATTTGTTACCTTTTAATGCTTCAATTATTTCATTACCTATACCATATAAAGCGATTGACGCGACAGAGGGAAATCCAAAAACATCCCTAACTCAAAAGAAAGCTCTATCGGTAACAATGAACAAGTGTATGAACAACTCTACCATGGAAGTCTTAAGATAGTGAAGTTTTACAATATAAAGATTATTAAGCAAGAAGCGTTTATATCAAGTCATGCCAAGAAGGAAGGACTTCCTTGCATACCTTTTTGAAGAACTAGAGACACCTCCTAGGTTCCTACCCTCCTATACTGGAAAGCTCTTCTTGTAAGAAATCTTCAAATCACGATAACATAGGAACAATGGATACAGGAATGGACGCGAGAGCTTTACTCTATTCGTTTCACTAAGTTTGCTTTGACTCTACCCCTGTATCGTTTAGGGAATTTCTTAGGAGACTTGAGAGCTTTTTATCTGAGTTAAAGTGAATGTTACTTTCTAGAATGGAAGAGAAGAAGCTGCAATGCCCTTTATATAACCTACCAAGCATAGGAATATCTTCCGCTCCACATGCAAAACAGGTCGCTCCGCCCTGGTTGCAACACTCGGTGACAATTGGCGTAAGTTTGATAAAAGTGCATAATCCCCTTTGTCCTTTGTCGCTGGCCGATTGGCAAGACTAGAAACCAAACTTTTCAATTCTAAATTTTACGTGTGGGGTGTAACATTACACTTCACATAAGATAAGGTTATTATTTAGTTATCCTTTTTAATATGTAAAATTTGAAATCAATCAAAATGTTGTTTATTACTCCCTTGGTCCAAATGGGTTTCAGCGGTGTTTGACTCGACACGACATTTAATAAGATAAATGTGGCTTTTATGGTAGTGTATAACTTTTGGAGAAACAAATGAAAATTTAGTGAATAGATAAATTCATTGAATGGCCATTTGGGGAATTAACTCGAATTTATCATGAGTTCAATTTGCTATAGCTTTGTAGACTCTATGTTGTGCATACCTTTAAACTAACGTTTTCACTAGTTAAACACGCCAAATCTTGTGTTTACCTCGAAAATGGTAATTACAATTAAATTTGATTATGGTTCTAAAAATATGTGATTTATTTTAATGCTAGTTGTTAAGCAATAGATGTTAAGTGTGAGTAAAAGAAACAGGATAAAACGAAACGAAATCGAAGGTAGGCAAACCAGACTGCCTTGGATCGGAGGCTCCGGACTTAGCCAAGATGGGTCCTCGAGGTCGAGGCTCGGGGTCAAGGATGGGCGATCGAGGAAGCTATACCACTTTTATGGACCTCGGAGGAGGCTATATATGATCAATGATGTATAATAAATGAAAGACAATCAATGCAATACAATAAATGTAAGTATTAAACTAGTAAAGAGACGATAAAGAATGTTTGAGTTAGATAGCAGAGAATGTTCTTGTTCCTTGTATTGAGTCTTGTGTACAAAAAATTATAAGGGTCCCCTTATATAGGAGGGGAAATCCCCACATAGTACATAAGCATTTATTACAAACGAGAATGGTTGGTACAGCTATTCAATGGTCTGGTACGGACTCGTACTACTTTGCAGGCACTTGTCAGCTTCAGTCACATGTTCTCGGGAATCCCGTGCCTTTTCGCGACGGGCTCCGATCATTTTTCGCCTCGAGGCACATCAACCCTTTGGTGCCACCTTCGAGGAATTCGGCTCAGAGTTGCGCCTCGGGTTTGCTTCTGATGTCATAGGAAACCTCAAAATTGGTCATGCCCGATTTTAACCGTATAGACCTTGTCATCATATGAATATTAATTTAAAAGCAATAATCTTTCACTCCCATGCTAACCGCCTTTTAAAATATGTTAGGTTTTATTTTGTACCGTAAAAACTACTCTTTTAACATCTTTATTTGTGCATTTCTGAGAAATGCAACACACTCATTTTTTTTTTCTTTATTGACTTATGATCCATCTATCCTTTTTTATCTTCTATCTTCACCACCATACTCTTATTTTTCAAGATAAAAAAAAAACAAAAATCACAAAAGTTTGGGCAAAACCCAAAAGAATAAACAGTTAGCAATTTCATTTTCTTAATTCAAGATTAGAATTTTAAGACCTATATTAACCGGAAGAAAAGATTGATTGGACTTGTGTTAGAGCGATAATTTTTTCGAGTTGTCTTAAAAGTTGATTAAGTAACTTGACAGAAAGAAAGAAGACAAAAGCTAGTTCACTAACTGTTCATTATGTGACCTTTTAAGTTAAAGTGTGTAAAATAAATTGTAGATTTTGAAGTGCTTCAACTTTTGTACCCAAAAACAGTAGAGCCATACCCATGTCAAATTGTCAATCATGCAATTGTAACAATCATTACTTCTTCGAGACCGAATAAAGCGAAGACACTTAAAGCTGCTGGCATGATTTTTCAAATAGACATTTGAACTTAGGAGTGTTATAATGAACACACATTATATGAACTTTATTCCAATTAGGCACTTTTTGTTAAGTTAGCATATAAAGTGAGTTTCACCCAATATAGATGCCTAAAGAGCTCAAAAAACAGATTTTTTTCTTTTTTCTTTTCTTTTTTATTTCCTTCTTCTTCTTCTTCTTCTTTCTGTCAACCACCATTTTCACCACTGCCTCCTCAACTTTCACCATTGGTGTGCCTCCACCATTGATTTAGCTCGAAAGTTTGAACCAAGAACCGTCCCTATTAATTAAAACTGAAATGAGTCTGAATTCTTCATTTCAAATCGAAACACCATTAATGGGTCTTTAAAAAGCTTGAATGTTTAAAATGAGTTACTTGATTTGATGAAAGTCTGTGAAATTAATGTTGGGGTTGTCTTCGGGTCGTCGTGGGAAATCTTTAGCTGAAGTTATAAAAAATTTGGAACAATTTCTCTTAAAATTTTAGCTTAAAATCTTGGTTGGAACAAGAATGCACATGAAGATAGTGAAGAACACAAAGAATACTGATTTCCAGAACACCAATGTCTCATTTTTTTAAACGCGCTCTTCCTGATTAGGTGTAGCTTAAGTTTTTCTTTTCTTTTTGAGAATGTTTTTTTTTATTTTGTGTATTAAATAGTTTTAACATAGTTTTTCCTCTCTTTTTTAACTCAAAATGATATATATCCTCATTTTATTTTCCATTTGCCACATCAGCAGCGAGTGTATTGCACACACTTTGTAAGTTTCGCTAATTATCAAAAGAGTGTCTAATTTGAACAAAGTTCGTATAACATATGTGTTCATTAGAAACACCCCTAAGTTTAGGTGTCTAAATGACAAATCGTGCCAACTTTAAATGTTTCAGTATGTATTCAGCCCTTGTTGAATAAAGCAATATGGGGCTTCATGAGAAGGTACACCATTGTTAACGCCTAACTCCTTCGACTCTCAATTATCTAGATTTTGGGTTCGAGCCATAGACTTCTTCGATTAAATAGACTAGTGTGAAATTTTTAATTAAATACACTAGAGTCTGAAATTTTGGATTCGATTCGTGAGATTTAAAGGATTTTTCGAAAAGAATACTTTACCTCTTAACGTCCTTAACAATATTTTAATGAGTTTAATCAGGATCAACCACTGAACAAGTTTAGTGTCGTTTTGATCTCCAGACACATTCGGATCATTTCGATTTCTGTTAGGCTCCATATCTTTGAATGCTTAAGTTATAATTGACTAAACTTTGGGTTATTTCCCTTAACTATTCGTTTTTTTCTCCTTTGCAATGCAAAGATCGTAATTTTGGTTTCTTTTGGTAGGGATTTTCCTGATTTTCTTATCATATTTGATTTTAATATTTCTCCCAGAAAAGGACAACATTATTTATCATAATTGAGTTTTTTTTTTTTGTAGAAGGAGATTATAATTCTTTCATGTTTGGCTAGTCATTTTTCTTGTCGGAAAAGATTTGGACTTCTATAATTTAAGAATCCTTCCTTCTCATTTAGTAGCATCCACAATGTAGCCATACGAGATTTGAGAGTCGTATGTAGGGGGAGAACTTTATGGGACAAGTGTTAGTGTGTCACTTGTGTTTGCCTCTTCGTGAGGTTGTTCTCTTGATATTTTGTACTCTCTTTTATATAGTAGATTGCTCATCTCCACCGTGGACGTAGGTCAATTGACCGAACCACATTAAATATTTTATCTCTTTTGGTAGATTTCTCTTTTGTTGTCGGATTTATCGTCGTTCAAGATTTGCTTTACTGGCTCCCGCATGACAGCTGCTTTTTTCCGTCCTAACAAGTGGTATCATAGCCTTGGTTATTTATCCAAGTTGTTACGGAATGGATACGAATATGAGGAAGATGATATGTTTAAATGGGAGAAATTATAATGTTTGGAGAAGCAAGATGAAAGATTTGTTGTTCGTGGAGAACATGCATCTACCCGTTTTTGCAGCTCATAAACCCGAAAGTATATCTGATGAAGATTGGGATTTCGAGTACCAATAAGTATTTGGATATATACGACAATGTGTTGAAGATAATGTTTGCAACCATATTGTAAACGAGACACATGCAAGATCATTGTGGGAAAAGCTAGAGACTTTTTATGCTTCAAAAACTAGGAACAAAAAGTTGTTCATGCTAAAACAATTGATGACCTTTAAGTACAAGGAAGGCAACCCTATCCTTGATCACATAAATAATTCTCAAGGCGTCCTTGATCAGCTGTGTCAAATGGGAGTTAATTTTGATGATGAGATATAAGGACTTTGGCATCTTAATACTCTACCAGGCTGTTGGGAAACTCTTCATGTTTCTTTGACAAATTCATCTCCCTGAGGTAAGGTGACAATGGAATATGCCAAGATTGATGTGTTGAACGAGGAAGCAAGAAGAAAATCTCAGGGTTCGTCCTCATAAGAAGATATCTTGGTTACAGAAGACCGGGGGAGAGATAGAACAAGAGGCTCGAGGAATAGAGGTAAACGTAGAAGTAAGTCAAGGTCCAAATGCCATAATATTACATGAAATCACTTTGGCAAGAAAGGACATATCAAAAGGTTTTTCCAGAAGTGGTTACAAGACATTAGAGAAGGAAAGAAAGTTGAAAATAACGAGAATAATGTTGTTGCTATTGTTCGAGATGAGCTTATTTTTGCTTATGATGAAAATGTCATCAATTTGGTATCCCAAGAGACGAGCTGGATAGTAGATTCTGGAGCTACCTCACATGTCACACCAAGAAAAGATTTTTTCTCATCTTATATTCCTGTTGATTCTGGAGTGTTAAAGATGGGCAATGCCAGTGAAGTTAAGGTGTTTGGTGTTGGTACAGTTTGTTTGAAAACTAATAATGGTTAAACGTCAGTTCTTCAAGATGTCAAGCATACTCTAGACTTTCCTTTCGATTTGATCTCCACAGGAAGATTAGACGATGAAGGTTACCATAATGCCCTCTTTAATGGCCAATGGAAGCTCACCAAGGCTTCGTTAGTAGTGGCTCAAAGTGTCAAGTCTGGTCATTTATATGTGATACATGCTCTATTCTTAATGACTCCATAAATCTGGTGGAAAGTTACACTTAATCAGAATAGTGGCATAAAAGATTGAGCCATATGAGTGAGAGAGGGATTACGTGTTTGGCTAAGAAAAGATTTCTTTCTAGGGTGAAACAAGCAAAGCTGAAAAGGTGTATCAAGTGTTTAGATGGCAAACAGAAAAAGGTTTCCTTTAATAGTCATCCTCCCTCAAGAAAGGCTGATTTATTGGAGCTAGTACACTCTGATTTGTGTTGTCCTTTTAAAGTAAAGTCAAAAGGTGGTGCACTTTACTTTGAGACCTTCATTGATGATCATTCTCGTAAGCTCTGGGTGTATCCTTTAAAATCTAAAGATCAAACACTTGGCTTGTTTAAGGAATTTCATGCCTTAGCAAAGAGATAGATGGGGAATAAATTAAAATGTATTCGCATTGACAATGGTGGTGAATATAGTGGTCCGTTTGATAACTATTGCAAGGAACAAGGAATTTGTCATAAGAAAACTCCGCCCAAGATACCTCAATTGAATAGTTTGGCAGAAAGGATGAATAGAACTCTAGTTGAGAGAGTTAGATGCTTTCTTTCAGAAGCTAAACTTCCAAATACATTTTGGGCAGAAGCACTTAACATTGTTGCATATGTTATCAATTTGTCTCCTGTTGTTGCTTTGGATGGTGATGTCCCAGATATAGTTTTGTTTGACAAAGATGTTTCTTATGATCACCTAAGAGCTTTTGGGTGTAAACCTTGTGTGCATGTTCCTAAAGATGAGAGATCGAAACTGAATGTCAAAACTAAGCAGTGCATCTTTATCGGTTATGGTCAAGATGAGTTTGGATATCGTTTTTACGATCTAGTTGACAATAAACTTATTAAAAGTCGTGATGCAATATTCTTTGAAGACCAAACTATTGAAGATATTGACAAAGCTGAGAAGATAGATTCTCATAGTAATGAGAGCTTAGTTGATATTCATCCAGTTTATATTGTTAAGACACCTATTGCACATGAAGGAGCCCAAGACAATGATGGAGATAGTAATCAAGATCAAAATGATCATCATGGTGTAGATGTTATATATGCTCCAATTGATGAAGTTGTGGTTGATAAGCAACCAATTTCTTCTAAGGTAACTACTTCAAATGCTCCTGAAACCTCTCTTAGAAGATCTACAAGGGAGAAACAAAATCCATGCGCTATCCTCCTGATGAGTATGTACTTTTGAATGACATGGGAGAACCTGAAAATTGTGATAAATTCATGCAAGATTCTCACAAAGATCAGTGGATCGAAGCCATGGAAGATGAGATGAAGTCACTCCATGAGAAGGTCACATATGAGTTAGTGAAATTACCGAAAGGTAAGAGAGCTTTATCTAACAAATGGATATTCAGAATAAAGGAAGATAACCATACCTTTGCGCCTAGATACAAGGTGAGGTTAGTTGTTAAAGGCTTTGTCTAGAAGAAGGGAGTTGACTTTGATTAAAGTTTCTCCGTTGTTGTGAAGATGTCTTCTATTCGTGTGGTTATAGGCTTAGCCGCGAGTCTAGATTTAGAGGTTGAGCAGATGGAGGTCAAGACTGCTTTTCTTCATGGCGAGTTAGATAATGAGATTTATATGGAGCAGCTTGAGGACTTCGTAGTTAAGCTTGCAGATAAGCATGTGTTTTGCAGAAAATTGGAAAGCATGAAGCCTGTCAATAGTTCCTCTACTTGAATACACATTTGGCCCTTGGCTAGAGCAGGAATATTTTGGGCTCATGCCCATGTTGTTCAACCGAAGGCCCAATGGCCTAATCCTATTTCTTTTGGTTTCCATTCCTATTCGGAATTGGATTCGGTGTTTATTCCTATTTTGAGTGGGTTTTGGCTTTAAGAGAAAATACCACTCATGATCTATAAATAGGACAACCTTGGAGAATTGTTATATGCTCTTGGTACAAGTCTTTGAAAGACTTAAACACATAAGAGTTATTTTTGAGAGAGCATTCATCAAGAGAGAAGATAGAAGAAAAGTATTTGTTTTTGCTGCAGAGTTTTATTCTGAATAGCCAACTGCAAATCCTGTTTTCCAATTCGTTAACCACTGGATCAGGTTGAAAATTTCACAGAGTGTTTGTAACTCTTTGATCTTTAATTTGAACGATGAAGATCGGATGTGGAGGCCCATAGCATCTGATTTCGAGCTTCTAAAAACAACTTCGTTTTTTGTGGATTCTCCTCTTTCTTCAATTTATTTGTTGTTGCTTATTTGCTATTGTTGCTCCGTGTATGGCAATTGTTGTGAAGCCAATTTGGAGAACTTTTGTAATCCTCTTATTGTTATAGTGGAGATTTTTGGATCTGTGTGATCCCGTGGTTTTTACCTTCGATTTAGAGGGTTTTCCACGTTAAAAATTGGTGTTCTATATATTCTTTATTTTCGGATTTGCCTCTTCCTCGACCTAACAAGTGATATCACAGAGAGGTTCAAGACAGGTTCATCTTGGAGGGTTTTGTTCTAGTCACAACCTATTTGTAAATAATCATGATTTTTGTCTGAGAAATTTGATCGGAGTGCTACTCTCTTTGACACAAACTTTGTAGTGAAGATTTGGAGTTGCGACTTGTTGAAGGCTATGGGCAGAAGGTGGATCAAGTTTATTTTGTCAGAAAATCCAGGCCAAGGGAGATAATTGTTAGGGGTTGTCCTTATTTTCTTACTATATTTGGTTTTCCTATTTCTTCAAGGAAAGGACAACATATTTACCATAATTGGGTTTTCTTTTTGTAAAAGGAAATTATAATTCTTTTTCTTGTGGGAAAATGTTTGAACTTCTATAAATTGAGGATCCTTCCTCCTCATTCATTAGCATCCACAATGTAGCCATACGAGATTTGAGAGTCGTATGTAGGGGATAATTTTACGGGACAAGTGTTATGTATCTACGCTTTTTTGCAACTAATAAACCCGAGAGTATATCTTATGAAGATTGGGATTTCGAGAACCAACAAGTATGTGGATATATACGACAATGGGTTGAAAATAATGTTCGCAACTATATTGTAAACGATACACATGCAAGATCATTGTGGGAAAAGCTAGAGACTCTTTATTCTTCAAAAACTAGAAACAAGTTGTTCCTGCTAAAGCAATTGATGACCTTTAAATACAAGGAAGGCAGCCCTATCCTAGATCACATCAATGATTTTTAGGGCGTCCTTGATCAGGTATTTGTAATAGGAGTTAGTTTTGATGATGAGATACAAGGACTTTGGCTTCTTAATACTCTGCCAGACTCTTGAGAAACTCTTCGTGTTTCATTGACAAATTCAGCTCCTGGAGGTAAGGTAACCATGGAATATGCCAAGAGTGGTGTGTTGAACGAGGAAGTAAGAAGAAAATTTCAGGGTTCGTCTTCACAAGCAGATATCTTGGTTACAGAAGACCGGGGGAGATATAGAACACGAGGATCGAGAAATAGAGGTAAACATAGAAGTAAGTCAAGGTCCAAACACCATAATATTACATGAAACCGTTGTGGCAAGAAAGGACACATCAAAAGGTTTTTCCACACGTGGTTACAAGACATTAGAGAAGGAAAGAAAGTTAAAAATAATGACAACAATGCTGCTTCTATTGTTCGAGATGACCTTCTTTTTGCTTATGATGAAAATGTCATCAACTTGGTATCCCATGAGATGAGCTGGACAGTAGATTCTGGAGCTACCTTACATGTCACACCAAGAAAAGATTGTTTCTCATCTTATACTCATGTTGATTCTGGAGTGTTAAATATGGGTAATGCCAGTGAAGTTAAGTTGTTCGGTGTTGGTACAGTGTGTTTGAAAACAAATAATGTTTCAACGTTAGTTTTTCAAAATGTCAAGCATGCTCCAGACTTTCCTTTCAATTTGATCTCCGCAGGAAGATTAGGCGATCAAGGTTACCATAATGCCCTCTTTAATGGCCAACGGAAGCTCACTAAAGGCTCGCTAGTTATGGCTCGAAGTGTCAAGTATAGTAATTTATATGTGACACAGGGCTCTATTCTTAATTACTCCATAAATCTGGTGGAAAGTGACACTTTATCATAATAGTGGCACATTAGATTGAGTCATATGTGCGAGAACGGGATTACGTGTTTGGCTAAGAAAAGTTTGCTTTCTGGAGTGAAATAAGCAAAGATGAAAAGGTGTATCCATTGTTTAGCTGGTAAACAGAAAAGGGTTTCCTTTCATAGCCATCCTCCCTCAAGAAAGCCCGATTTATTGGAGCTAGTACACTTTAATTTGTGTGGTCCTTTTACGGTAAAGTCAAAAGGTGGTGCACTTTACTTTGTGACCTTCATTGATGATCATTCTCGTAAGCTCTGGGTGTATCCTTTGAAATCTAAAGATTAAGCACTTGGCGTGTTTAAGGAATTTCAGGCCTTAGCTGAGAGATAGACAGGGAAGAAATTAAAATGTATTCGCACTGACAATAGTGGTGAATGTTGTGGTCCCTTTGATAACTATTGCAAGGAACAAGGAATTCGTCATCAGAAAACTCTGCTCAAGATGCCTCAATTGAATGGTTTGGCAGAGAGGATGAATAGAACTCTAGTTGAGACTTGAGAGAGTTAGATGCTTGCTTTCAGAAGAAAAACCTCCAAATACATTTTGGGCGAAAGCACTTAACACTGTTGCCTATGTAATCAATTTGTCTCCTGTTGTTGCTTTGGATGGTGATGTCCCAAACAGAGTTTGGTTTTCCAAAGATGTTTCTTATGACCACCTGAGAGTTTTTGGGTGTAAAGCTTGTGTTCATGTTCCTAAAGATGAGAGATCGGAATTGGATGTCAAAACTAAGCAGTGCATCTTTATCGGTTATGGTCAAGATGAGTTTGGATATCATTTTTACGATCCAGTTGACAATAAACTTATTAAAAGTCGTGATGCAATATTCTTTGAAGACTAGACTATTGAAGATATTGACAATGCTGAGAAGATATATTCTCAGAGTAATGAGAGCTTAGTTGATATTCATCCAGTTTCTATTTCTAAGACACCTATTGCACATGAAGGAACCCAAGACAATAATGGAGATAATAATCAAGATCAAAATGATCACCATGGTGTAGGCGTTATGGATGCTCCCCTTGATGAAGTTGTGGTTGATCACAACCAATTTTTGCTCAGGTAACTACTTCGAATGCTCCTGAAACCTCTCTTAGAAGATCTACAAGGGAGAAACAAAATCCATGCGCTATCCTCCTGATGAGTATGTACTTTTGAATGACATGGGAGAACCTGAGAATTATGATGAAGCCATGCAAGATGCTCACAAAAATCAGTGGATCGAATCCATGGAAGATGAGATGAAGTCCGGATGTGGATTTGAAGATTCCTAGGATGTTTTGCCTCAAATTGGCAAACGTTGGAGAGTTGAAGGTTTGGAAGATTGAAAGGTTTGATCGATAGTTGACTTTGTTGATGTCGGGTTTGGATTGTAGTTTCGGAAGTTGGTGTTGGTCACTTCTTTCATTTGGGACTTGCATACAAAATTTCGGGTTGATCTTATATGGTTCAGTGTGAGTTTTAGAAATTGAAAGTTCATTAGGTCATTAGGCTTGAATTGAGGTGTGATTCGTAGTTTTGATGTTGTTTGGTGTGGTTTGAGGCCTCAAGTAGGTCCGAGTTATATTTTAAGATTGGTTGGTGTATTTGGACTGGGTCTTGGGGGCCTTGGGTGTGTTTTGGATGAGTTTCAGATCATTTTCACTCATGTTTGGATTGTTGGTTTTACTGATACTTCAAGTGTTCTTCGTGATCGCGCGGGTGTGGCCGCGATCGCATAATGTGGTTGGTGACTGGCAACTTTTTTTTTCCGCGTTCATACAGTTTGAGTCGCGGTCGCAGACCTGTAAAGTGATGACCCATCGTGTTCGCGTTGGTTGGTCGCGATCGCGCAGTGGTTGGTCATTCTAGGTTCGCTGATTACGCTCGCTTTCGCGTAAGCTTGCGTGGTTGGTGCCTCGCGTTCGCGCCCATGCGTTTGCGTATTTGGGGCAGTTCTGATTTCTTCTTCGCGATCGCGATGGCTTTTCCGCGATCCCATTGTGTTTAACTGGGCAAAATTATTTAAGTACTCTATTTCGAGGGCTTTGGTTAGTTATCATATTTTGAGTTAGAGAGCTCGGTTTTGGGCGATTTTGGAGGATGTTTTCACAATTTGAATCGGTTCAAGATTTTTTTTACTCGGATTTGTCTATATTTCATGATTCCAACCTAGATTTTAGTATTTGATTGATGATTTGAATTGGAGAAACTGGGGATTTTGTTGATGACTTTTTGGGTTGAATTTTCTATTCTTGTTAAAGATCAAAGATTTATTATTCGGAAATCGTGTCTTAAGACTTTTATTTATAATATTAAGTTAAGTTATTGTGGTTAGATTCGAGAAGTCATAGATTGATTCACGAGGGAAGGGCTTATTAGAGGATTGATTTACCTTGTTTGAGGAAAGTATCTTGCCTTACTTTGTGTGGGAGAAACTACGACGTAGGATTTGGTCTAATTGCTTTATTTGAATTATGTGAAAGTCGTGTACACAATGTGACAAGTGTGTACCCAGACTTATATATGAAAATTCACCTGTTAGACTCATAGGTTATTAATATGCTTTTAATTGAAGTTTTTGCTATATCGAATATCTTTCATTGTCGAGTTATTTCCCGCTTCATTTTGTTGTTGAAATTCTTGTATACATTGTCATTGAGATGTAGGCTATGCTTTATTATGATATTAGTATTGTTATTTTGGAAATATTATAGCATATGTGGACTTGTTGTGTGGATTGATTATTGTCATGCGGAGCATATGGGTGGCATTTCACTATTGTTGATTGTGCGGAGCAATATGAGTGGCTATTGATATATTGTCCATGCGGAGAGATAGGGCGGAGTGATACGGGTGGCAATTGATATATTGCCCAGACGGAATGAAACGGGTGGCTATTGATATATTGTATGGGCGGAATGATATAGATGACTATTGTGTTATTATCCACGCAGAGTGACACATGCGGCTATTGATATATTTTCTGAGCGAAGCGAAACGGGTGGCATTATGATGTTGTTAATGAGGTGAGATAAGGGTGGCTATATGGGGATGTTATGTGATGGGTTGGGGGCATGTTGTGGATGAAATATGAGTATTTTGATTGTTGTTTTTAACTTTCTTGTGTGTGTCATACATATTAAGTGATTTGTTGTGTTGTTCCTAATGTACTACTCGGTGTCTCTAATATTACTTGATGATTTGAACCGTGATAGTACACTTGCACATGCATACACCGTAACATCTCATTTATATCGGTCTAGGAGGATGGAAACTGATGTTCATTGATCACGGACATGTATTCTTATATATCTGCTTTCTTTGCGACATGGTTTGGACTGGTAGCCCATGACCACACCGGGCAGATTATGATATTGAGTCAGTGATAACATTGGGTGGATTGTGATATTGAGCATGTGACCACATCAGGCGGATTGTGATATTGGCACGTGAGTTGTCCGTGCAGTACGTGAGTTGTCTGTGCAATTGTGTCATATATTGTGGCACGATCTCTTTGTCATGCGAAGGTAATTGATAATGTGGGCACGAGGTGACATGTGTATAAGATTCGTGATTTGTGACTTGAGTGTTTTGGTTATGAGGTGTAGTGCCTCGGGGTAACTCTAGTTATAAATCTTTTGTCGGATTGGTTTGTTGATTAGGACTATCATTGTTTTTCCTAATTGCTTTCACTTGTGTTTTATCGGTGCTTTGATTTTTTGTTGTTTTATCACATGATTTCTCTTTGTGCCATTTATTTACTTTGCATTTCGGTTCTAGCTTTATATTGATATTTTTCACATGTTACTTAATTAGTGAGTGTCTTGACTTGAACCTCGTCACTACTCCACCGAGGTTAGTCTCATACTTACTGGGTACCGACCGTGGTGTACTCATACTACATTTTTGTGTTTTTTTTGTGCAGATCCAGGTATGAAGCTAGCATATTCAGGCAGTGAGAGCATCTTGATCGTAAGGATTCAATGTAGAGTTGCTTGATCCTCGCAGTCCCTTAGAATCCTTTCCTTACATTATTACAGTAAATTATCTATCTGACTAATATTGTATTTTGAGTGTTTCTATGTATTCAACAGAGTTCGTGAGTGTGTACTACCTAGTCTTGGGGAATATATTGTGATTATTGTTGCGTAGGCTTGTATCACCTTTATTTTCTGTATTTATATTAAACCATATTTTCATTATGTCATGTTTAATTGGTTTAACTTTTGTAAGTGATCGGCTTACCTAGTTTTAAAGACTAGGTGTCGTCGTGATCCTTAAGGTGGGATTTTGGATCGGGACAACTTGGTATCATAGCTCTAGATTCATAGGTTCTACGAGTCACGAGCGAGTTTAGTAGAGTCTTGCAGATCGGTAGGAAGACATCTGTACTTATCTTCGAGAGGCTACGAAATTATCAGCAAATTCCATTTCATTCTATCCTTATCGTGCGGCATTGAATAAGCTTGAAGTGTATATCTTGTAGTCTCTTATATCCACTCGTATATGATGTTGCATACTCGGTATCATCGATGCACCGACTGCTTGCGATGGCGCTATAGATGCCCGGTTATTCTCTTGATGTGTTGTCAAGACTAAGGATGCAGATGTGATGGGGGTACAATGGGTTCTTGTATCTAATTGGTGAGTATGGACTCAGGAGGATTCAATTGATTTCCTAGTTGTTGTGATCTTGGTAGGGCCATTCTTCAGAGTATTTTATTACTAGAGTCACATGAGTTTATGAAGTATTTAGCTGGTTAACAGTGTGAGACCAGTGCAACTATAAATGAAGGGTTTTATGGATTACAAACGGTGTGTTACAGGGCTTGGAGCCAAGTGAGGGAGTCTACCATCGACGATCAAATTGTATGATCATTTGTTATATTAGCTCTTGAGCTAGGGTGTACTTATAGATAAGCTACGACTTGTGAAAGATTTCGTCGAGGGTGATTTAGAGCAAGGAGAACAACTTTCGAAGAGTTTCTAGTGGGTCCCTAGAGTTGCGATGGTACTAATATTTGCCTGAGTATACATATATTTATTTGCTTTATTTCTATTAAAATTACAAGACTATTTTGTAAATTGTTAATGTCATCACGACCTTTAATAATAAAATTTTAAATTAAAATTTAATCTATTTAGATTCAAAAACTCAAAAGAATATTTAACATATTTATATCCAAAGATTTAGTTTATCGTGATATCTAATAAGATTTTTTGCAATCGCGCGAAGCGCGTATAAATTCACCAGTATAGATATAAATGTAAGAAAATTTTGGTTTTAAGGAAATTAATTTTGAACATATTAATCCAAAAGTATAATGGGTGTAATAATAAGAATTAAAAGGTTAAAATCGTAAAATTTATATTTGGGATATATCTCTTCGTAAATAGTGCATCCATTTTTCTAAAATTCTGGATTCGCCTCTGGTAAGACCAGATACGTGACACATAATGAATCTTTAGACTAGCCCATGAATTTTGCTGATGGGTTATGTGAAACTTAGTTTGAGAGATTGTGTTGACCCAAGTGGTCATTTTATGAATTTAGACTCTGTTCTAGGCTTATTAGCCATAAAAAGATTAATTTTAATTACTTCAATTTGCGTGTGCAGTCGGAGCGTGAAACCGGAAAGCTTTTATGTGAAAATATAAGAAATAATAATTTTTAGAATTAAAAATTTGGTTTTAGTTGACTTGAGTCAACATTTTAAGTAATCGGAATTGGATTTGTGTTTTGACGATCCCGGGAGGTCTGCAATAAAATATGGGACTTGGGTGTATGTCCGGAATTGAATTATGAGGTCCCAAGCCTTAGAAATTAATTTTTGAAATAAATTGTTTTTCTGAATTATTAATGAAATAAAGAAATGAATTAATGTTTGAAACCATTGGCATCGGGATCGTATTTTGGTTTCGAAGCCCGGTACAGATTTGCTATAGTATTTGAATACTATTCGTGAAATTTGGTGAGAATCGGAGTTTATTTGACGTGATTCGGACGTCCGGTTGAGAAATAGTTAAAGTTAAGTGTTGAGAAAAATGATGAGTTTTGAGGTTAAATTCATAGTTTTACATATTATTTTCATGATTTGATTGCACGAGCAAGTCTGTATGATATTTTTAGACTTGCATGCATGTTTGGTTAAGAGCCCCGATGTGATGACCAAAAAGGGCATCCCGTATATTTTTAGCTAAATCTATGTTCCGATGCCATGAAAGCCTCCTTCTATCTCACCTCGATCTGCGTGCGCGGCCCGGACGTGTAGCCGGGAAGTCGCTATGTGGAAAACTGATAAAAAAAAGGATAATTTTGTGTTGAAATTTGAGTAGAGTTGACTTTGGTCAATATTTTTGGTAAACGAACCCAGACCCGTGATTTGACGGTCCTGGAGGGTCCGTAGGAAAATATGGGATTTGGTCGTATTCCCGGAATCGAATTCCAAGGTCCCAAGTCCGAGAAATAAATTTTTAAAAGAAAATATTTTCTGAAAAATGTAAGAGACTCCGAAAGAGTAAATATATGTGAAACATGTGGTATCGGGCCCGTACCATGGTTCTGGAGCCCGGTATATGTTCGAGTTAATATTTGTGTCATATCTGTAAAGTTTGGTGAGAAACGGACCTCATTTGACGTGATTCGGACCTTAAATGCAAAGTTTGATGTTTTAGAAGTTTTTGGAAAATTTCATTGATTTTAGGGTTTAATTCGATGTTTAAGGTGTTATTATGGCGATTTGATCGCACGAGTAAGTCCGTAGGATGTTTTTGAGGTTGTGTGCATATTCGATTTGGAGCCCCGAGGGATCGGGTGTGTTTCGGGTAGGTTTTCGGGGTGTTTGAACTTAAGAAAACACTGTTGGTGCACCAGTTTTGGTGTGCCCGCACCTGCGAGCCTAGGGCCGCAGGTGCGCTTTTGTGCTCGCAGGTGCGGTCCTCTCGCAGATGCAGACCCTTCTCCGCAGAAGCGGTTCCGCAGGAGCGGATAACCTTTCGCAGGTGCGGCCCCCCTATGGGACTGACCATCTCCGCAGTTGCGATCCATTTCTCACACCTGTGATAGCGCAGGTGCGACCCAGGAACCGCAAGTGCAAAAGTCGAGCAATGATGTTTTTAAAAACCAACTTCAGACATTTTTTCTTCAACTTTTTCATAATAATAGAAGACCTAGGGCGATTTTCTCAAGAGATTTTCTTCCCAAATCGTAGGTAAGTGTTCACTAACTGATTTCCTTCAATTTTATAATTTTTTTTATCAATTATCATCAAGAATCCTAGGGTTTTAATGGTAGAAAATTAGGGGTTTGGGTAGAGTTAGGGATTTTTGATTATTTCGGAATTTGACCTCGTTTTGGGGTCGGATTTCAAAACAAATTATATATTCGGGCTCGTGGGGGAATGGGTGATCGGATTTGGGTCCGAACCTCGTGTTTCGACCAAGCGGGCCCAGGGTAAAATTTTTGTTTTTGGGAAGAATGTTAGAAAGTCTATAATTAAGCAATGGAATTGAATTGTTTAGCATTTATTGATGTTATTGAGTCGATTATGTCTTGATACAATTGATTCGGAGTCGGGTTCAAAAGGAAAAGCGGTGATTGAGGCTTGATTTTGATCGTGGGAGTCGAGGTAAGTGTTTGGCTTAACCTTAACTTGAGGGAATATGTGTTGAGTCTTATTTGCTACGTGTTTATTCCATGTCCAATGTACAGGTGAGGTGACGAGTACCTATATGTTGTGGTCAAACATGCCCGTGAGTCGAATATGAGTAATTATGTGATTTTCATTGAGGTTTATTGTGTTATGAATTTAATATCAATTTGGCCGTTATTCATTTGAGGGAAATTCTTGGTTGTGAATAATGTTGAGTATTTGATCAGTTGAGTAATATTCTGTTAAATTATGCACTTGTGTAAGATTGGTTATAGTTGTGTCCCTTGCCGAGACGGTATTATTACTATTGATTATTCCTTTGCATTTATGGTTTCTTATTGTTGATTTTCTTGCCAAACTGTTTTTATGATTATTATGCACGAGGGGACATTCTGTGCCATGTTTATGTTATTTATGCAAGAGGGGACATTCCGTGCCGTGTTTATGATTATTATACACGAGGGGACATTTCGTGCCATGTTTATGTTATTTATGCACGAGGGGACATTCCGTGCCATGTTTATGTTATTTATGCACGAGGGGACATTCCGTGTCGTGTTTATGATTATTTATGCACGAGAGGACATTCTGTGCCGTGATTGTGATGTTTTTATGCACGAGGGGACATTCTGTGTCGTGTTGTGATACTTCAACACGAGGGGACATGCCGTGCCATTTCTTTTCACTTGTTTATTTCGTGTTGTTAATCCTCGTTGTTATTTTTGATATTTGATTTGTAGCCTCGTTCTGTCATTTCAATATTTGCTACCCCTTCTCCCCAGCATGTTTCCCCGTTATTGTACTTAACTATTTACTTCATGTTGTTAGTTCCTGTTATATTTTACTTAAACTGCGCAAGTGATATTACTTGTCGTGTCCTTGCCTTGTCACTACTTCGCCGAGGTTAGGCTCGTCACTTACTCAGTACATGGGGTCAGTTGTACTGATGCTACACCTGCACTTCTTTATATTGTGCAGATATCGGTACCGGACCCAGTGGACACTGATTCGAGGAGGCTTCCATCAGTCCACCAGGCGACACTGGGGTAGTTCTACAATCGTTCACAGGCCTTGGCGTCACCTCCCATCTTACTTCTTTTTTTGTCTTTTCGTATTTCTGAGACATTAGTACTTTGCTTATTCAGACCTTTATTTGTAGAACTCATAGACAGTCCGTGATTTTGTGATACCAAATTCTGGGAGTTGTTATTAAGGACTTTGTAATACCATTTAATTAAGTTGTTAGATTTCACTTCTTCCGCACTTTTATTTCTATTTGTTTTTGTATATCACTTTTAAAAATGCTAAATAATAAAGGAATAAGTTAGAATAACCGGTAATGTTGGCTTGTCTAGAGGGTTCAACGTTAGACGCCATCACGGTCCCGACAGTGGGATTTCGGGTCGTGACAAGTTGGTATCAGAGCACTAGGTTGCCTAGGTCTCACAATTCACGGACAAACTTGGTAGAGTCTGAGGAATCGGTACGGAGAAGTCTGTACTTATCCCCCAAAAGCTGCAAAGTGAGGAATAACTTCACATCTATTCTTCTCTGTCGTGCGATTTGACTTCTAAATGCTAATTGAGTTTCTATTCTATTCTCTCGCAGATGGCGAGAACGCGTGCTTCCTCATCTACCGATCACCAGCCTGATCCTCCAGTTGCAGCTCCTACGAGGGGCCGAGGACGAGGCCGAGGCCGTGCTAGAGGCTGAGGTAAGGGCAGGGATCAGCCCAGAGCAGCAGCCTCAGTAGAGGACCCACAAGTAGACTTTGCCGATGAGGTTCCTGCTCAGACGGTTCCGGTTAGACCAGCTCTGGTCCCAGAGGGATTCATTGTCACCCCGGTACTTTAGGACGCTCTGGTCCGCTTAGTGGGCCTTATGGAGAGCGTGGCTTAGGCCCGTCTACTTCCTACAGCACCAGCCGACTCTCAGGCTGAGGGAGGGGCCAGACTCCTACTACCCGCACGCCAGAGCAGTTGGCTTCTCAGTTCCAGACTTCAGCACCTCAGACAGCTGGAGTAGGTTAGCCGGGTATTTTGGCATAGGCAGTTGAGGGAGCAACTATGTCTGCTGATGCTTTATGGAGATTGTATCGGTTCACCAAGTTATTTCCTACCACTTTTACTGGTGCACCATAAAGGGACCCCCAGGATTTCTTAGACAATTGCTATGAGGTATTTCGGAACATGGGGATTGTGGAGACCAATGGGGTCGATTTTGCTACATTCCGTCTTTCTGGTACCGCCAAGACTTGGTGGAGGATTTTTTGCTTTACCTGGCCAGTTGGATCTTCGCCTTTTTCTTGGGCTCAGTTCTCCGAGTTATTCTTGGAGAAGATTCTACCAGTTACTCAGAGAGAGGATCTTCAGAGGCAGTTTGAGCGTCTCTAGCAGGGCTTTATGACAGTTACCCAGTATGAGGCCAGGTTTATCACTTTGGCCCGAAATGTTATCATGATAATCCCCACAGATCGAGAGAGGGTGAGGAGGTTTATTAAGGGGCTAGCTTAGCCCATTAGACTCAAGATGGCCAGAGAGACAGGTACTGATATTTCATTCCAGGAGGCGGCCAATGTGGCCAGGCGTATTGAGATGGTCTTATCACAGGGTAGTGGTCGGGGGGTCTGACAAGAGGCCTCGTCATTTTGGCCAATTCAGTGGAGCCTCATCTAGAGGCAGATATTCTTTTGGCAGAGGTCATCCTCCCAGACCATTCCAGTCAGCCCTTCAGGTATCCCGCAGTGCACCACCAGCTCCTATCAGTGCATCGCTGCTTCAGAGCTTCCAGGGTGGTTATTCTGGTCGACTGGGAGAATTTCAGGGCCATCAGTCTCAACAGTAGAGATCTTGTTACACTTTTGGTGTTCCAGGGCACATTTCCAGGTTTTTCCCCTGAGCTCCTAGTGGTTCTCAGCATCAGGGTTCCCGTGATATGGTTCCCGCACCCGGTGCACCCCCAACCCCCTCAGCCAGCTAGGGGTGGAGGCCGAGGTGCCAGAGGTGGAGGCCAAACAGTTAGAGGTAGGGGGCAGGCTATGAGAGGTAGAGGTCAGCCCGCAATGGGTCGACCCAGGGATGTTCAGATTGGTGGGGCTCAACCCCGATGCTATGTTATTCCCGCCAGACCTGAGGCGGAGGCCTCTGATGCAGTCATTAATGGTATTGTTTCAGTTTGCAGCAGAGATGATTCAATTTTGTTTGATCCGGGGTCTACATTTTTCTACGTGTCCTCATATTTTGCCCCTTATCTGATTATGCCTCGTGATTCCTTGAGTACTCATGTATATGTATTTACACGGTGGGTGACTCTATTGTGGTAGATCGCGTCTACTATTCATGCATAGTGGTTATTGGTGGTTTTGAGACTCGTGTTGATCTTTTACTTCTCGATATGGTTGTTTTGATGTCATTTTGGGGATGGATTGGTTATCTCCCTATCATGCTATTCTGGACTGTCATGCCAAGACTGTGACCTTGTCCTTACCGGGAGTACCCCGATTGGAGTGGAAGGGGACTCCTAGTCATTCTTCCGGTAGAGTTATCTCGTATATGAAGGCTCGGTGCATGGTCGAGAAGGGTTGTTTGGTCTATTTGGCTTATGTTCGTGATTCTATTGCCGAGGTTCCTCCGATGGAGTCTGTGCCCATTGTCCGTGAGTTTCCAGAGGTATTCCCTGATGACCTGCCGGGTATGCCACCCGACAGGGATATAGACTTTTGCATTGATTTGGCTCCGGGCACTCAGCCCATTTCTACCCCGCCATATCGTATGGCCCCGCCAGAGTTAAAAGAGTTGAAGGATCAGTTACAGGATTTTCTATCCAAAGGATTTATTAGGCCTAGTGTTTCTCCTTGGGGTGCGCCAGTGTTGTTTGTTAAGAAGAAAGATGGCACAATGAGAATGTGCATCGATTATCGGCAATTGAACAAGGTTACTATCAAGAATAAGTATCCCTTGCCGAGGATTGATGATTTGTTCGACCAGCTTCAGGGTGCTATAGTGTTTTCAAAGATTGACTTGAGATCTGGCTACCATCAGTTGAGGATTAGGGCGTCTAATGTCCCTAAGAAAGCCTTTCGCACTCGGTATGGTCATTATAAGTTCTTGGTGATGTCGTTTGGGTTGAAAAATGCCCCAACTGCCTTTATGGAGTTGATGAATCGAGTGTTCAGGCCTTATTTGGATTTGTTCATGATTGTCTTCATTGACGATATTTTGGTTTACTCCCGCAGTCGGGAGGAGAACGAGCAACACCTTCGAGTCGTCCTCCAGACTCTAAAGGACAGTCAGTTGTATGCCAAATTTTCGAAGTGTGAGTTCTGGTTGAGTTCAGTTGCATTTCTGGGCCATGTTGTGTCGGCCGAGGGTATTCAGATGGATCCCAAGAAGCTTTCAGCAGACAGAGATTGGCCTAGAACCACATCAGCTACAGAGATTCGAAGCTTCTTAGGCTTAGCAGGTTACTACCGTCGGTTTGTGGAGGGCTTTTCATCTATTACAGCCCTGATGACCAGGTTGACTCATAAGGGTGCCCAGTTCAGGTGGTCAGATGAGTGTGAGTCGAGCATTCAGAAGCTCAAGACAGCCTTGACCATGACACTGGTGTTATTTTTGCCTACAGGTTCAAGGCCATATACAGTGTATTGTGATGCTTCACGGGTTGGACTTGGTGCAATATTGATGCAGGATGGCAAGGTTATAGCTTATGCTTCACGTCAGTTGAAGGTACATGAGAAGAACTATCCAGTTCATGATTTAGAGTTAGCAGCCATTGTCCACGCGTTGAAGATTTGGAGGCATTATTTGTATGGTGTGTCATGTGAAGTTTTCACAGATCATAAGAGTTTGCAATATCTGTTCAAGCAGAAAGAGTTAAATATAAGGCAGAGAAGATAGTTAGAGCTGTTGAAAGACTACGACATTACCATCTTATATTATCCGGGGAAGGCCAATGTGGTGGCCGATGCTTTGAGCCGGAATTCAGTCAGCATGGGTAGTCTTGCTTATATACCTGTCGGGGAGCGACCGCTGGCTTTAGATGTTCAGGCTTTAGCCAATCAGTTCATGAGATTGGATGTTTCTAAGACTGTTAGTGTTTTGGCTCAAACTGCAGCCCGTTCTTCATTATTTGGCTGTATTCCGGACCGGCAGTATGATGACCGTCATTTATGTGTCCTTACGGATACGGTTCGGCACGGAGGTGACAAGCAGGTTAAAATTGATGATGATGGAGTCTTGAGGATGCATGGCCGTATTTGTGTGCCTGATGTTGATGGTATTCGTGAGGTAATATTGCAGGAGGCCCATAGTTGCCGGTATTCCATTCATCCGGGCGCCGCAAAGATGTATCAGGATTTGCGACAGCATTATTGGTGGCGAAGTATGAATAAAGATATTGTGTCGTATGTAGCACGGTGCTTGAACTGTTAGCAGGTTAAGTATGAGCAACAGAGACCCGGTGGTCTAATACAACAGATTGAGATTCCCGAGTGGAAGTGGGAGCGTATTACCATGGATTTCATAGTTGGGCTCCCACGGACTCAGAGGATGTTTGATGCAGTGTGGGTGATTGTGGATAGGCTGACAAAGTCAGCACACTTCATTCCTGTATCAGTTTCGTATTCTTCGGAGAGATTGGCAAAAATCTACATCAGGGAGATTGTTCGCCTGCATGGTGTACCCGTGTCCATTATTTCTGACCGAGGTACTCAGTTTACCTCCCATTTCTGGAGAGTATTTCAGCGTGAGTTAGGCACACGGGTTGAGTTGAGCACTGCGTTTCATCCTCAGACAGACGATCAGTCCGAGCGTACTATTCAAATCTTGAAGGATATGTTGCGAGCATATGTCATTGACTTTGGAGGTTCATGGGACCAGTTTTTTCCTTTAGCTGAGTTTGCCTACAACAACAGCTATCAGTCGAGCATTCAGATGGCTCCTTATGAGGCGTTGTATGGTAGGCGGTGTAGGTCTCCAGTTGGGTGGTTCGAGCCAGGAGAGGCTAGGTTGTTGAGTTTAGAGTTAGTCCAGGATGCCTTGGATAAGGTAAAGATCATTCAGGATAGATTTCGTACAACTCAGAACAGGCAGAAGAGTTATGCAGACCGCATAGTTTGTGATTTGGCATTCATGGTTAGAGACCAGGTATTGCTTCGGGTGTCGCCCATGAAGGGCGTGATGAGGTTCGGAAATAAGGTCAAGGTGAGCCCTAGGTACATTGGTTCCTTTGAGATTCTTGAGAAGGTAGGAGAGACGGCCTACAGACTTGCTCTGCCACCGCGTTTATCAGTCGTGCATCAGGTGTTTCATGTATCTATGCTTCAAAAGTATATTGCCGATCTATCTCATGTGCTAGACTAAAGCAGTGTCCAGTTGGACAAATATTTGACTTATGAGGAGGAGTCGGTAGCCATACTAGCCCGGCATGTTCGTCAGTTGAGATCGAAGAGTTATCCTTCGGTTCGTGTTCAGTAGAGAGGTCAGCCTGTTGAGGTAGCTACTTGGTAGTCCGAGTCCGATATGCGGAGCCTATATCCCCATCTTTTCCCCGATTCAGGTACCTTTTTATGTCCGTTCGAGGACGAACGTTTATTTTAGAGGTGGAGATTGTGATTACCCAAAAGGTCATCCCATATATTTTTAGCTAAATCTATGTTTCGAGGCCATGAAAACCTCCTTCTATCTCACCTCGATTTGCTTGCAGCCCGGGCGTGTAGCTGGGAAGCTGCTATGTGGAAAACTGATAAAAAAGGATAATTTTGTGTTGAAATTTGAGTAGAGTTGACTTTGGTCAACATTTTTGGTAAACGGACCCGAACCAGTGATTTCACGGTCCCGGAGGGTCTGTAGAAAAATATGGGACTTGGGCGTATGCCCGGAATCGAATTCCGAGGTCTCAAGTCTGAGAAATGAATTTTTAAAAGAAATCGTTTTCTAAAAAATGTGAGAGATTTTGAAAGAGTAAATATATGTGAAACCTGTGGTATCGGGCCCGTACCATGGTTCCGGAGCCTGGTACAGGTTCGATATAATATTTTTGTCATAGCTGTAAAGTTTAGTGAGAAACGAACTTCATTTAACGTGATTCGGACCTTAAATGTAAAGTTCGATATTTTAGAAGTTTTTGGAAAATTTCATTGATTTTGGGGTTTAATTCGATGTTTAAGATGTTATTTTGATGATTTGATCGCACGAGTAAGTCCGTAGGATGTTTTTGAGGTTGTGTGCATATTTGGTTTGGAGCCCCGAGGGCTCGAGTGTGTTTCGGGTAGGTTTTCGGGGTGTTTGAACTTAAGAAAACACTGCTGGTGCACAAGTTCTAGTGTGCCCGCACCTGCGAGCCTAGGGCTGCAAGTGCGAGACCGCAGGTGCGCTTTTGTGCCCGCAGGTGCGGTCCTCTCGCAGATGTGGACCCTTCTCCACAAAAGCAGTTTCGCAGGAGCGGATAACCTTCCGTAGGTGCGGCCCCCCCTATAGGCCTGACCATCTCCGCAGTTGCGATCCATTTCTCGCACCTGCGATAGCGCAGGTGCGACCCAGGCACCGCAGGTGCGAAAGTCGAGTAGTGATGTTTTTAAAAACCAACTTTAGACATTTCTTCTTCAACGTTTTCATAAAAATAGAGGACCTAGGGCAATTTTCTCAAGAGCTTTTCTTTCCATATCGTAGATAAGTGTTCACTAACTGATTTCCTTAAGCTTTCTAATGTTTTTCATCAATTGTCATCAAGAATCCTAGGGTTTTAATTGCAGAAAATTAGGGGTTTGGGTAAAGTTAGGGTTTTTTTATTATTTAGGAATTTGACCTCGTTTTGGGGTTGGATTTCAAAACAAATTATATATTCGAGCTCGTGCGGGAATGGGTGATCGGGTTTGGGTCCGAACCTCGTGCTTCGACCAAGTGGGTCCGGGGTCGAATTTTGGATTTTTGGGAAGAATGTTAGAAATTCTACAATTAAGCATTGGAATTTAATTATTTAGCATTTATTGATGTTATTGAGTCGATTATGTCTAGATACGATTGATTTGGAGTCGGGTTCAGAAGGAAAAGCGGTGATTGAGGCTTGATTTTAATCGTGGGAGTCGAGGTAAGTGTTTGGACTAACTTTAGCTTGAGGGAATATGTGTTGAGTCTTATTTGCTACGTGTTTATTCCATGTCCAATGTATAGATGAGGTGATGAGTACCTATATGTTGTGGTCAAACATGGCCGTGAGTCGAATATGAGTAATTATGTGATTTTCATTGAAGTTTATTGTGTTATGAATTTAATATCAATTTGGCCTGAGGGAAATTCTTGGTTGTGAATATTGTTGAGTATTTGATCGGTTGAGAAATATTCTGTTAAAATTATGCACTTGTGTAGGATTGGTTATAGTTGTGTCCCTTGCCGGGACGGTATTATTAATATTGATTATTCCTTTGCATTTATGGTTTTTTATTGTTGATTTTCTTGCCAAACTGTTGTTTATGATTATTATGCACGAGGGGACATTCCTTTCCATATTTATGTTATTTATGCACGAGGGGACATTCTGTGCTGCGTTTATGATTATTATGCACGAGGGGACATTCTGTTCCATGTTTATGTTATTTATGCACGAGGGGACATTCTGTGTCGTGTTTATGATTATTATTCACGAGGGGACATTCCGTTCCATGTTTATGTTATTTATGCACGAGGGGACATTCCGTGCCGTGTTTATGATTATTTATGCACGAGGGGACATTATGTGCCGTGATTGTGATGTTTTTATGCACGAGGGGACATTTTGTACCGTGTTGTGATAATTTAGCACGAGGGGACATGACGTGCCGTTTCTTTTCACTTGTTTATTTCGTGTTGTTAATCCTCGTTGTTATTTTTGATATTTGATCTGTTGCCTCGTTCCGTCATTTCAATATTTGCTACCCCTTCTCCCCAGCATGTTTCCCCGTTATTGTACTTAACTGCTTACTTTCTATTGTTAGTTTCTGTTATATTTTACTTAAACTGTACAAGTGATATTACTTGTCGTGTCCTAGCCTCGTCACTACTTCGCCGAGGTTAGGCTCGGCACTTACTCAGTACATGGGGTCTGTTGTACTGATGCTACACCTGCACTTCTTTATGTTGTGCAGATATCGGTACCGGACCCAGTGGACACTGATTCGAGGAGGCTTCCTTCAGTCCACCAGGCGACACTGAGGTAGTCGTGCAGGCGTTCGTAGGCCTTGGCGTCACCTCCCATCTTACTTATTTTTCTGTCTTTTCGTATTTCTGAGACAGTAGTACTTTTCTTATTCAGACATTTATTTGTAGCACTCATAGACAGTCCGTGAAGTTGTGATACCAAATTCTGGGAGTTGTTATTAAGGACTGTGTAATACCATTTAATTAAGTTTTTAGATTTCACTTCTTCCGCACTCTTATTTTATTTTTTTATTTTTTTTGTATATCACTTTTAAAAATGCTAAATAATAAAGGAATAAGTTAGAATAACCGATAACATTGACTTGTCTAGCGGGTTAAACGTTAGACACCATCACGGTCCCAACAGTGGGATTTCGGGTCAGAACACCCGAGTGCTCTAGTGAGTTTCGGGTAGGCTTCGGGATGTTTTTAACTTGTAAAAAAAATCTGTTGTCATAAAAGTTTCTGGAGCACTGGTGCTCCACGCTTTTTCTTAAAAGAAATAAATAAAGAAAATAAAAATTACAACAACCATAGCCTATTAAAACACCAACTCGGGCAACATCCCTTTCTTCATATTTTTCGAACTACCAAGCCCTAGAGACGATTTTCTTCACCCAAGTTCATCCCCAAAGCGTTGGTAATCAATTCTAAACTCTACTCTTTCAATTACCCAATGTTTTTCATTACTTTTAAATCAAAAATCAAGAATTTTTATGGTAAAAGTTGAGGGTTTGGGTAGAATTAGGGAATTTTGTAAAAATTGAATCTTTACCTCGAATTGAGCTCGGATTTCGAAACTAATTGTGTATTGGAGTTCGTGGGTGAATGGGTAAACGTAATTTGGTCCGAACCCCGAGTTTAGACCAAGTGGACTCGGGGTCGGGTTTTCACTTTTTTGAGAAAACTTAGGAAAAATCATGTTTTTCAATAAAGTTAGTTCCTTTAGCATAGATTGATGATATTGAGTTAATTATGATTAGATTCGAGCAAGTTAGAGGTGAATTCAAAAGGAAAAGACGTAATTGAGCAGTGAGTGGCTTTCGAAATTGAGGTAAGTGTTTGGTCTAAGTTTGACTTGAGGAAATAGGAATCCCCACTTGTTTGCTATGTGAAATACATGGACGTGGTGTATAGGTGAGGTGACGAATATCTATGCACCACCCAGATGGCCTGTTAAGCATATTCCCTTCCCCTTCCCAATTTAATTGATCCCGGTCTTAATTGTTATTTGTTAATTATTGTTTCCATGACTACTAGGCCTCATTACTTTGCTGTTAAATATTATTTTGGTTATTTTGGAAGAATATTGATTGTGTATTTGGTTCTCTTGGGGGAAAAAAATGTTGAGCAGTATATATATATATATATATATATATATATTCATGTCGGTTTCTCTTGATTATTTACATCTGTTGTTGTAAGTGTGTTGAAAGTGGTGGTTATTCTCTTAATCCTATCATGGTACGTAAAGACTGAGTTGGGTTGACAGTGTTACGGTGATTACATATATTCAGGCCGATATTATTGTGGGATGTTGTTTAAAGCTTACCGGCTATATTGTTTTCTGTTTGAAATTTTTGAATCAAAATTTGGTGTGATAAGGTGTTGGTGTGATAAGGGTGGATAATTGGTGTGATACGGGTGGATAATTGGTGTGATAAGGGTGGATAATTGATTGTGATATGGGTAAATACATTGATTGTGATATTGTGAAGAGGTGGGATCGGGTTGCATGCCGCAACAGGACAGTGAAAATGGGGAATAATGATATTTTACTGATTTTTAAACTTTAAATGATTTGGAAATTCTTGTTTTACTCTACAATGTTTCTTATATTTGGCACATGTGCTTATTTTAAAGTAAAGTTTGAAAACTTGGAGATTTACCTAAGTATTGGTTATAGCTAAGGCCTGGAAAAGGCGGCTGAGTTATTTCATTGTTGTTGCAGTACTTAATTATTTGTTTAGATTTCCTTCTTGCGTTATATTTATTGTCTCAGTTATATTTTTCTTGTTCGTGTAGAATTATTTTATTGCGTTTCTGTATATATTATTGTCACAGGTAATATGTTGTTAATGCCCCCCGTAGCCTCGTCACTACTTCGTCGAGGTTAGGCTCGACACTTACTCAGTACATGGAGTCGGTTGTACTGATACTACACTCTGCACCCTTTTGTGCCGATCCAGGTACTAACCAACAGTAGGAATTCTTAGAGCAGCCATCTCTTTTTTCGGAGACACGAGGTATATCTGTCGGCATTCGCAGACCTCGAGAGTCTTCTCTTAGTTCGTAGAGACTGCTTTTATATTTTTCAAAATAGTTATATTATTTCTTTCAACCCAGTATTTATAGTATTATTTAGTAGTTCGTGAATTGTGACACCAAATCCTGGGGTAGTCGCAGATTTATTTATATAATTAGTTTGTGGCCCGGTTTAATTAATTATTTATTATTTTATATTGTGAATTATTTATTTAAAGCCACTAGATTAAGTATTAATTTAAAATTATCTTATCATGTTTAAATGGTTAATTAAGGGAATTAGTTAAGCGAACTCTAACCTTGGCTTGCATAGCAAGTGTGGTGTTAGGCGCCATCACGATCCCTAAGGTTGGGAATTTGGATCGTGACTAGTTGGTATCAGAGCACTAGGTTGCTTAGGTCTCACAATTCACGAACAAACTTGGTAGAGTATGAAGGATCGATACAGAGACGTCTGTACTTATCTCTCAGAGGCTATGAAATTAGGAACAATTTTCACTTCTATTCTACTTTATCGTGTGAATTTATTCTATCATTGATGATTTAACTCGTCTACTCTTGTTCTATCACAAATCTCGACAACACGCAAAGTGTCTACAATCGGATAAGAGATGAAGCCCCAATGACAACTACAATTAGGGGAAGAGATAGAAGCAGAGCTCAGTCTAGAGCTCGAACATCAGCACCTATTATACAGTCTCAAATGGATCTAGACGCGGAGGTTCTAGCTCAGTCGATACATGTTGAACTAATTAAAATTCCAAAATGATTTATAGCTACTCCAGTGTTACAGGATGCACTAGTCCGTTTATTAAGGTTGTAAAAGTTTACCAAACTATTTCCACTCCATTTCGGTGGTACATCTTTTAAGGACCCACATGATTTTCTTGATCGCTGCTATGAAGTATTGCAGAATATGGGAATAAGTTGAAAGCAACGGGGTTGATTTATATGAGTTGTGAAGTTTAACATTGTGTATTATAAAAAATTGAGACCTGTGAGTTCGTGCCAAGTGGGAAGTGGGAAGTCCACCATCAAGGAATAGATTGCGGGGTCATGTGTTATATCGATTTTGGCGTGGAATGTATAAGGCCTGAGATTTTGCAAGAGATAAAGCTGAGACTTACGATATGTCCGCCTCCTTAATAACCCTATACCTCAGTACCAAAGGAGTTATATAGCCAACTTTAAATCTACAGAAGGTTTACTCAGCGTGGAAGTCACAGTTGCGAATTTCGGGGTGCTCTAGAGGGAGTACAATGATTAACAAGCTTCTAGACTACATGGTTCGTGCTAGGATTTATCGGTATAGAGCTCTACGTTTTTTATCATTGTGTTTCAATGGAGATGAGAATTACCCCAAAAGAATGATGAAAAAATTATATGAATAAAAGGGGTAGCTCAGCAGTGCTGAGTCAACATAGCAAAAGAAGAAATTGGCCGTCGGTGTTTGTCGCAAGCCTACGAAGAGGAAGACCAGCCAGTTCAACATCAACTATTCGACTCAGTTCTCATAATGCTTTTGAAATAGTTTGTTTCTCGAACCTTCCATTTTTGCGTGGCGCTTAGGTTTGAACGATTGTGTCAGGTCACTATGACAATGTCATAACATGCCATCAGGTTTGATAAGTTAGCCTGTCATACTCCTACTTTGGTTTATCTAGCTAGAGAGCAAGTCCACAGACTCATTTAAGGGATCAATTACGATTATGAAATTTTGTGTCACTCAGGGCAAGTTGATACTTTTTTCGGCTAATTGTAGAAACTGTCCTAGACTTGGGAGAGTCATATTTCATTAGAGCACTCAGGCTACGTGTCCCATTGCAGTTACAACTCAACTTACATGTCGAGGGTGGAGGTCAGACTTCTAGAGGTGGAGACCTAGCGTGTTGGTATATTTTCTATGGTACAACTGAGTTCATTATATCAAATGGTGTCATTACAAGAACAAACTCTAGTTATTATAAAGTGATAATTTCCTTAACTTGATTCGGTTATGAGTATCTAGACAAGCCCTCTTAATATGCTCCACTCTCGGGTGAGCTTCGTAACTCTAAAATCTACTATTGTGAATACTTGTACTGAGATATTTTATGGAGATAGCTATGTCTATCATTACGTGTTGTAATTTTGTTTAACGGGAAATATTTAAAAGAAGAAAGTAGAATGTTTTGATTGGCACGATATGCATATTACTTGTGATTCAGAATTGAGGGCGAGATCCTCCCATTTTAATATGATTTGATATGTTTAAATCGGGCTACGAGCCGCGGTGGAAGTTATATAAGGACGAGATCCCTGTGATGAAAATTTTCGTATTTAAATTCTCCCTTTGTGAAATTTAAATTTGTACACTGGTAGGGAGTCATGCATGTTAGGTTTATTAAACAATTGATGTATAATAATAATAATAATGAATAAATAATAATATAAGTAATACTAATAATAAGTAAATTAATTAATTAATTAACTATGCATAATTTGCCAAATCTGTGTTATAGGTATTGAGCTTTGACCTACGAGGTTTGTGCCCGCCCGTGTGGCGTTAAATGAGATATGTTAATTCGGATATATAATTACGAGGTCTTCAAGCATCGTATCTCGTTATCAATATTGTGAAGGTTTGAAAGGAGACTACTGTTAACGTGAAGCTAATTGATAATTCTGTAATTAACTATGAACAACTATTAAAAAAATAGAGGCAGTCATTAACTGGCCTAGACCCACCACAGCTACAGAAATCAGGAGCTTCTTGGGTTTGGCAGGTTACTACCGTCGTTTGGTAGAGGGGTTCTCATCTATAGCAGCCCCAATGACTAAATTTACTCAGAAAGGTACCCCATTTAAAATGGTCGACGAGTGTGGGTCGAACTTTCAGAAACTTAAGATTTTCCTTGACTTCAGCATCGGTGTTGATGTTACCATCAGGTTGGGGATCTTTCATGGATCATCACAGTCTCCAGTACTTATTTAAGCAAAAGGATCTAACTTTGAGGCAGCGGAGATGGTTAGAGTTACTGAAAGATTATGATGTCACCATATTATATCACCAAGGGAAGGCCAACATGGTGGCCGATGCATTGAGTAGAAAGGCGGTGAGTATGGGCATCTTTGCGTATATTCCAATTGGTGAGAGAACGCTAGCTTCAGACATTGATACGTTGGCAAATCAGTTCGTGAGGTTGGATATTTCGCCCAGCAGTGTTCTAGCTTGTACAGTCGCTCGATCTTCTCTAATTGAGTGTATCCGGGAGCGTCAGGATAATGTCCCGCATTTGATGATCCTTAGGGACACAGTTCGGCACGGTGGTGCTGAGCAGGTTACAGTTGGAGATGACAGTGTTTTGAGGGTGCGGGGTCGTATATGTGTGCCTAATGTTGATGGCTTTTGTGAGTTGATCCTTGAGGAGGCTCACAGTTCTAAGTAATCGGTTCACCCAGGGGAAACCAAAATGTACCAAGATTTGAGGCAACATTGTTGGTGGAGAAGGATGAAAAAGGTTATTGTTGTGTATGTGGCTCGTTGCTTAAATTATCAGCAGGTAAAGTACGAGCATCAGAGACCTGGTGGTCTACTTCAGGAGATCGAGATTCCTGGGTGGAAGTGGGAGCGTATCACTATGGACTTCGTTGTTGGACTTCCACGGACTTAGAGGAAATTTTATGTAGTTTGGGTTATTGTGGATATGCTGACTAAATCAGCACATTTCATTCCTGTGGCAAGTACTTATACTTCAAAGCAGTTGACTGAGTTATATATCCGGGAGATTGTTCGCCTTTATGGTGTGCCCGTGTCTATCATTCAAGATCGAGGTACGCAGTTTACTTCGCACTTTTGGAGGGCAGTTCAGCGTGAGTTGAGTACCCGAGTGGAATTGAGTACAACATTTCACCCTCAGACTGACGGGCAGTCCGAGCGTACTATTCAGATTTTAGAGGATATGCTCCGCGATCTTGTTATCAACTTTGGAGGTTCTTGGGATCAAATCTTGCCGTTAGCGGAGTTTGCTTATAATAATAGTTATCAATCGAGCATTCAGGTGGCTTTTGACGAGGCATTATATGGTAGGCGGTGTATATCGCCAGTTAGATGGTTTGAGCCGGGAGACGCTCGGTTATTGGGTACATATTTAGTTCAGGAGGCCTTAGATAAGGTCAAGATCATTCAGGAGAGACTTCGTGTAGCTCAGTCTAGGCAAAAGAGTTATGCTGATTGTAAGGTTCGTGATGTGGCATTCATGGTTGGAGAGAGAGTATTTCTTCGTGTATCGCCCATGAAGGGTGTTATGAGGTTTGGAAAGAAGGGTAAGTTGAGCCCTAGGTATATCGGGCCGTTTGAGATTCTTGATAGAGTGGGGGATGTAGCTTATAGACTTGCGTTGCCTCCAGGGTTATCTGCAGTTCATCCGGTATTCCACATGTCTATGCTCCGGAAATATCATGGTGACCCATCCCACATGTTAGAGTTTAGCTCTGCCCAATTGGACAAAGACTTGACTTATGAGGAGGAGCCGGTAGCTATTTTAGATCGACAGGTTCGTCAGTTGAGATCTAAGAGTTATCCTTCAGTTCGAGTGCAGTGGAGAGGCCAGCCCATTGAGGCAGCTACTTGGGAGTCCGAGTCGGACATGCAGAGTAAATATCACACTTGTTTGCAAATTCAGGTAATCTTCTATGTCCGTTCGAGGACGAACGTTTATTTTAGAGGTGTAGATTGTGATGACCCAAGGGGTCATTTTATGAATTTAGACTCCGTTCTAGGCTTATTATCCATAAAAATATTAATTTTAACTACCTCAATTTTCGTGCGCAGTCCGAGCATGAAACCGGAAAGCTTTTATGTGAAAATATAAGAAATAATAATTTTAGAATTATAAATTTGATATTAGTTGACTTGAGTCAACATTTTGAGTAAACGGACTCGGATTTGTGTTTCGACGATCCCGGTAAGTCTTCAGTAAAATATGGGACTTGGGCGTATGCCCGAAATTGAATACCGAGGTCCCAAGCCTAAGAAATCAATTTTTGAATGAAATTATTTTGCTGAATTATTAATGAAATAAAGAAATGAATTAACGTTTAAAACCATTGGTATCGGGACCGTATTTTGGTTCCGGAGCCCGGTACAGATTTGTTATAGTATTTGAATACTATTTGTGAAATTTGGTGAGAACCGGAGTTTATTTGACGTGATTCGGACGTCCGGTTGAGAAATAGTGAAAGTTAAGTGTTCTTGAGAAAAATGATGAGTTTTGAGGTTAAATTCGTAGTTTTACATATTATTTTCATGATTTGATCGCACGATCAAGTCCGTATGATATTTTTAGACTTGCGTGCATGTTTGGTTTAGAGCCCCGAGGGCTCAGGTGAGTTTCGGGTAGGCTTCGGGATGTTTTTAACTTGTAAAAAAAAAAATTGATGTCATAACAGTTTCTGGAGCACTGGTACTCCACGCTTTTTCTTTAAAACAAAAGAATAAAATAAAAATTACAGCAACCATCCTATTAAAACACCAACTCGGGCAGCAACCCTTTTCTTCATATTTTTCGAATTACCAAGTCCTAGAGACGATTTTCTTCACCCAAGTTCATCCTCAAAGTGTTGGTCATCAATTCTAAACTCTACTCTTTCAATTACCCAATATGTTTCATCACTTTTAAATCAAAAAATCAAGAATTGTCATGGTAAAATTTGAGGGTTTGGGTAGAATAAGGGAATTTTGTAAAAATCGAATCTTTACGTCGAATTGAGCTCGGATTTCGAAACTAACTGTATATTTGGGTTCGTGGTTGAATGGGTAAACGTAATTTGGTCCAAACCACGAGTTTAGACCAAGCGGGCTCAGGGTCGGATTTTCACTTTTTTGAGAAAACTTAGGAAAAATCATGTTTTTAAATAAAGTTAGTTCCATTAGCATAGATTGAAAATATTGAGTTAATTATGATTAGATTCGAGCAAGTTAGAGGTGAATTCAAAAGGAAAAGTGGTAATTGAGCAGTGAGTGGCTTGCGAAAATGAGGTAAGTATTTGGTCTAACTTTGACTTGAGGGAATAGGAATCTCCACTTGTTTGCTTTCTAAAATGCATGGGCGTGGTGTATAGGTGACGTGACGAGTATCTATGCACCACCCAAATGGCTTGTTAAGCATGATCCCTTCCTCGTTCCCAATTTAATTGATCTTGGTCTTAATTGTTCTTTGTTAATTATTATTTCCATGACTAGTAGGCCTCATTACTTTGTTATTAAATATTATTTTGATTATTTTGGAAGAATATTGATTGTGTATTTGGTTCTCTTGGGGGACAAAAATGTTGNATATATATATATATATATATATATATATATATATATATATATATATATATATATATATATATTCATGTCGGTTTCTCTTGATTATTTATATTTGTTGTTGTAAGTGTGTTGAAAATGTTGGTTGTTCTCTTAATCCTATCATGGTACGTAAAGACTGAGTTGGGTTGACAGTATTACGGTGATTACATACATTCGAGTTGATATTATTGTGGGATGTTGTTTAAAGCTTACGGGCTATACTGTTTTCTGTTTGAAATTTTTGAATCAAAATTTTGTGTGATAAGGTGTTGGTGTGATAAGGGTGGATAATTGGTGTGATAAGGGTGGATAGTTGGTGTGATAAGGGTGAATAATTGGTGTGATAAGGGTGGATAATTGATTGTGATATGGGTGAATACATTTATTGTGATATTGTGAATAAGTGGGATCGGGTTGCACGCCGCAACAAGACAGTAAAAATGGGGAATAATGATATTTTACTAATTTTTAAACTTTAAATGATTTTAAAATTCTTGTTTTACTCTACAGTTTTTCTTATATTTGGCACATGTGATTATTTTAAAGTAAAGTTTAAAAACTTTGAGATTTACCTGAGTATTGGTTATAGTTGAGGTCTGGAAAAGGCGGCTGAGTTATTTCATTGTTGTTGCAGTACTTAATTATTTGTTTAGATTTTCTTCTTGCTTTATATTTATTGTCTCAGTTATATTTTTCTTGTTTGTGTAGAATTATTTTATTGCGTTACCGTATATATTATTGTCACAGGTCATATGTTGTTAATGCCACGCCGTAGCCTCGTCACTACTTCGTCGAGGTTAGGCTCGGCACTTACTCAGTACATGGGGTCGGTTGTACTGATACTACACTCTGCACTCTTTTGTGCAGATCCAGGTACTAGCCAGCAGTAGGAGTTTTTAGAGCAGCCATCTATTTTTTTCGGAGACACGAGGTATATTTGCCGGCGTTCGCAGATCCCGAGAGTCTTCTCTTAGTTCGTAGAGACTGTTCATATTTTTCAAAACAGTTATATTATTTCTTTCAGCCCAGTATTTGTAGTATTCTTTAGTAGTTCGTGGATTGTTACACCAGACCCTGGGGTCGTGATAGAGTCTAGGTGATGATTATGCGCAATTAAGTTCCAAGAGAAGATTATCATATGTAAGAACAAAGTTACATATTAATATTGAGAAGAAGCTACATATAATTGCAATAAATTACTATTTTCTCTTTAAACATCAACTAGCCTGAAAATTCACGTAAGGACAATCTCATCCACTGGCCGAAAAAAATAACTGGATTTGCTTACGGAAAATAAGAATAGGGAAACAATTATAATTCACCGTTGGTAGGAGTATTTATTTAAAGGTGAAAAGTCTGAACACTTTTTACCCTCTGAACACTTGGCAGTTGAAGTTCCCACTGCAGACTTTCCAAATATCTAAAATCTAAAACATTCAACTTGGAGAAAAAATTACTAGCACTACATAATTCTAGAATTTCTTCCAAAAGTTCACATTTCAAAAGTTAAACCAAAAGTAAAATAGAAATGCAACCTAAGTGTGATGATCTAAAAGGTCATCCCGTGTATTGTTAGCTAAATTTGTATTCCGATATCATGAAAGCCTCCTTGTATCTCACCACGATTTGCGTGCGCAGCCCGGACGTGTAGCCGGAAAGCCTTGGTGTGAAAACCTGATAAAATGATGTTTTTGTATTGAAATTTGTATAAGGTTGACTTTGGTCAACGTTTTTGATAAACGGACCCGGACCCGTGATTTGATGGTCCCGGAGAGGCCGTAGGAAAATATGGGACTTGGGCGTATGCCCGGAATCGAATTCCGAGGTCCCAAGTCCAAGAAATAAATTTTTAAAAGAAATTGTTTTCTGAAAAATATAATAGATTTTGAAAATGAAATTCTATATGAAACCTGTGGTATCGAGCCCGTATTACGGTTCCGAAGCCCAGTACATGTTCGATATGGTTTATATGTGTTATGTGTAAAGTTTGGTAAGAAACGGAATCTGTTTGACGTGATTCGGACCTTAAATGCAAAATTGGATGTTTAAAGAAGTTTTGAGAAATTTCATTGATTTTGAGGATTAATTCGATGTTTGACATGTTATTTTGGCAATTTTATTGCACGAGTAAGTCCGTAGAATATTTTTGAGGTTGTGTGCATATTTGGTTTGGAGCCCCGAGGGCTCGGGTGTGTTTCGGGCATGTTTTCGGGGTGTTTGAACTTAAGAAAACACAGCTGGTGCACCAGATCTGGTGTGCCCGCACCTGCGAGCCTAGGGCCGCAGGTGCGAAACCGCAGGTACACCTCTAGGCACGCAGATGCGGACCCTTCTTCGCAGAAGCGGTTCCGCAAGAACGGATAACCTTTCCGCATGTGCGGCCCCCTATGGGCCTGTCCATCACCGAAGGTGCGATCCCATTCTCGCACCTGCGAGATCGCAGGTGCGACCCAAGCATCGCAGGTGCGAGAGTCGAGCAGTGAAGTTTTTAAAAACAATTTCAGACGTTCTTCTTCAAACTTTTTCTCAAAAATAGAAGACCTAGGGCGATTTTCTCAAGAGATTTTCTTCCCAAATCGTAGGTAAGTATTCACTAACTGATTTCCTTCAACTTTCTAACGTTTTTCATCAATTATCATCAAGAATCCTAGGTTTTTCATGGTAGGAATTTGGGGATTTGGGTAGAGTTAGGGCTTTTTGATTATGTGGGAATTTAACCTCGTTTTGGGGTCATATTTCAAAACAAATTATATATTCGGGCTCGTGGGTGATCGGGTTTTGGTCCGAACCTCGTGTTTTGACAAAGCAGGCCCGGGGTCGAATTTTGGGTTTTTGGGAAGAATGTTGGAAAATCTGTAATTAAGCATTGGAATTGAATTGTTTAGCCTTTATTGATGTTATTGAGTCGATTATGTCTAGATACGATTGATTTGGAGTCGGGTTCGAGATGAAAAGCGGTGCTAGAGGCTTGATTTGGATCATTGGAGTCGAGGTAAGTGTTTGGCCTAACCTTAGCTTAAGGGAATAGGTGTTGAGTCTTATTTGCTACGTGTTTATTCCATGTCCAATGTATAGGTGAGGTGACGAGTACCTATATGTTGTGGTCAATCATGCTCGTGAGTCGAATATGAGTAACTATGTGATTTTCATTGAAGTTTACTGTGTTTATGGATTTGATATTATTTGGTAGTTATTTATTTGATGGAAATTCTCAGTTGTGAGTACTGTTGAGTAATTGTTCGGCTGAGGAATAGGTTGGTAAGTTATATATCTGTGTAGGTTTGGTTATAGTTGTGTCCCTTTCCGGGACGATATTACTCTTGTTGATTATTCCTGTGTGTTTAAGGTTTCTTATTGTTGATGTTCTTGTAAATTGTTGTTTTATGTTTATTTATGCACGAGGGGACATTCCGTGCCATGTTTATGTTGTTTATGCAAGAGGGGACCTTCCGTGCCGTGTTGTTGATATGTATGCACGAGGGGACATTCCGTGCTGTGTTGTTGATAATACACAGGGGACATTCTGTGCCGTGTTGTTGATTATTTATGCTAGAGGGGACATTCCGTTCCGCGTTGTTGATTATTTATACATGAAGGGACATTCTGTGCCTGTCACGACCCAATTCTCCCTCCGACTGGGTCTCGTGACGGCACCTAGTCTAGACAACTAGGTAAGCCTAATCATCAAGGATAATTCAAGATAACAAGTAGAAATAGGAGAAATTGAAATAAGACCATGCTAACAATCGATGCCGCTCGGCATTTACAGCTTAATTTACCCAAGACCCGGAATATCACCAAACATCACAAGCTATACTCTACGGCTCAATATACAAACTGGAAAAATGACAGTGTATTCTCATCTACAAGTCCTAACTATACTAGGATAGGAGGGGGACTCGGAAGCTTTGCGGACGCTGCAGAATATACCTCAAAGTCTCCAATCGCCTGCTGGTGAACTAGCTACGGTATGGCGCACTGGTACCTGGATCTGCACATGGGAAAAACATGTGCAGAAGGGTGTGAGTACTCCACATTCGGTACCCAATAAGTGCCGAGCCTAACCCCAGTCAAGTAGTGACGAGGTCAGGTTGAGGCTACTGAGTTTGCAAAAATAACAAATATAATTAACAGTTAAGTAAAGCAGTAATGGTTAAAGGAAATTAAGTTAAAGACTGAATATAAATGATGCAATAACCTTCAACCCAGCACAACATCAACTCAATAAATAATCGCGCAAGGCAATGCAAGGGAAAGTCTTAGGTCTCGGCCCGCAGTGCTTATGTATGCGATGCAATGCAAGGGAAAGTCTCAGGTCTAAGCCCGCAGTCCCGATGTATGCGATGCAATGAAAGGGAAAGTCTCAGGTCTAAGCCCGCAGTCCCTATGTATGCGATGCAATTCAAGGGAAAGTCTTAGGTCTAAGCCCGCAGTCCCTATGTAACTATACCATGCAACGCAAGGGAAAGTTTCAGGTCTAAGCCCGCAGTCCCTATGTAACTATACAATGCAATGTACATATCCATTATAGTGCAATTCAAAGGTTTTTGAGAAACACAGTTGGAAATTATGGGAGAAAAGTACGTAACCAGTTTTCAAATAATAATAACGAGTGGAAAAATTAGGTAAAATCGATTGTCATGATAGAATCTGAAGTTGTTACTCAGCTCAACCAGTAACGGTAATAGTAGAATTTAAAATGAGGTATATCGTAGAAGAATCACGGAAATATAGTGAAAATATCCCATGCACGTGCTCGTCACCTCACGTACACGGGGCTTTATAGTAAAAACCATTTAAAAATGCCTAAGGAAAATTTCCCAACACAGAGTTAGGCAAGCCACTTACCTCGACTGTGCAAATCAACCGATAATCACGCTCTTTCCACGAGTATCCAACTCTGGGTGGCCAAAATCTATTAATTCCGATTACATAATGTAAATATCATTTCAAGAATTTCAAACTAACTAATTAATTCTGAACTAATACGCAAAATAAGAAAAACATTGACCAAAACGCCCCTCGGGCCCACGTCTCGGAATCGGATAAAATTTACATTTTTCGAACCTTATTCACAAACGAGTCTAACCATATGAAAATCTCTCAAATCGGAGGTCAAATACCCAATCAAAAACCCAAAGTTTGGTCTAAGAAGTTTCTTCCAATTTTCCCAAATTTCTACTCAATAATCTCGAATTTAAGGGTGGGATTTAAGATTAGAATCATGGAAGATAACCTATGATGGTTAGAAATCACTTACCTTGAATACCCAAGCAAAATCCCCTCAGAAATCGCCTCTCCCGAGCTCCCACAAGTCAAAAATGGTGAAAATAGCATAAACCCTCGGATTTTTGGAATAAACACACAGGGATCTCGCACCTGCGGTCCCTTTCACCGCACATGCGGTACCGCACCTACGGAAATTCTATCGCAGGTGCGGAAATCACTTAAGGTCATCTGGGACCGCACCTGCGACCACTGGTCAACCTCCCCCACCATAGCAGCTGCGACCACCCCATTGCACCTGCGTGATCGCACCTGCGGGGAAACCTTCGCAGGTGCGAAAACACCAGAAAGAGACTGGTTCAGCAATTTTCCAAGTTCCAAATTCTTCCGTTAAGCATCCGAAACAACCCCGAGGCCACCGGTACCTCAACCAAAACCACCAACTGATCCCAATACCCTATCCAAGCTTGGTCGAGCCTTAAAAACACATCCCATAACATCCAAATACTCAAATATGCATAGATTCAAGCCTAAGAACTTAGGAATTTCTAAGAATTCACATTTGACGACGAACCACGTCTAAACTCGTCTGAATGACCTCAAATTTTGCACACATGTCAAAAAATGACATTTTGGACCTGCTGTCGCTTTCAGAATTCTATTCCGAGTCTGATATCAAAATCTCACCTATCGGCTGAAATCATCGAAATTCTAACTTTCGCCAATTCAATAAATCTACATCCGGCCTCGAAAATACATTCCGAACATGCTCTCAACCCCGAAATCACCCGTCAGAGCTAACGGGGTCGACGGAATTCCATTTCGAATTCGTTTTCACACAATTCCCGCTATAACCCAATTTCTAAGGTTGAAACTCATCTTAAAGGTCTATATGTCCAAAAACACTCCAATTAACATCACCCAACACTCCGACACGTTCCATTAACATAATAAGACATAGGAGAAACAGTTATCAGGGGATCGGGGCGCTAACTCTCAAAATGACGGACCTGGTCGTTACATTCTCCCCCTCTTAAGAAAGTCGTTCGCCCTAGAACGAGTATAGAAACATATCTGAGGCTGTGAATAAATGAGGGTACTGGATCCGCATGTCCTGCTCGGTCTCCCAAGTCGCCTCCTCGACCGGATGACCCCTCCATTGTACCTTGACTGAAGCAATATCCTTCGACCTGAGCTTTCTGACCTGCCTGTCCAAAATGGCCACAGGCACCTCAACATAGGATAAATCCTTGTCCAACTGAACTGAGCTGAAATCCAAAACATGAGTTGGATCACCGTGATACTTCCGGAGCATGGAAACGTGGAATATCGGATGAACACCTGCTAGGTTGGGAGGCAAGGCCAACTCATAAGCAACCTCCCCAACCGGCCGTAGCACCTCAAAAGGTCCAATGAACCTCGGACTAAGTTTACCCTTCTTCCCAAATCTCATGACACCCTTCATAGGCGATACCCGAACAACACCCGATCACCAGCCATGAATGATAAATCACGAACTCTCTGGTATGCATAACTCTTCTGCCTGGACTGAGCTGTGCGAAGCCTATCCTGAATCACTCTCACCTTGACCAAGGCATCCTGGACCAAATCCGTACCCAACAATCGGGCCTCGCTCCACTCAAACCATCCTACTGGAGACTGACACCGCCTACCATATAAGGCCTCAAACGGCGTCATCTGAATGTTGGACTGGTAGTTGTTATTATAAGCAAACTCTGTAAGAGGCAAGTACTGATCCCACGATCCTCCCAAATCCATCACACAAGCACGGAGCATATCCTCTAGAGTCTGAATCGTGCGCTTGGATTGTCCGTCCGTCTGAGGGTGGAATGTTGTACTGAGATCAATCTGGGTACCCAACTCACTATGCAAGGCTCTCCAAAAATGTGAGGTGAACTGAGGACCTCGGTCTGAAATAATAGATACCGGCACACCATGCAACCGGACTATCTCCCCCACGTAGATCTGGGCCAACCTCTCATAAGAGTATGTAGTCAATACTGGAATGAAATGGGATGACTTGGTCAACCGATCCACAATCACCCAAATAGCATCCTACTTCCTCAAAGTCCGAGGAAGTCCCACCACAAAATCCATGGTGATCCGCTCCCACTTCCACTCTGGAAGTCTCATCTGCTGAAGTAATCCTCCCGGTCTCTGATGCTCACACTTGACCTGCTGACAATTGAGGCATCTGGCTACGAACTCCACTATATCCTTTTTCATCCTCCTCCACCAATAGTGTTGTCTCAGGTCCTGATACATCTTCGCGGTACCGGGATGAATGTAGTACCGCGAGCTATGAGCCTTCTCAAGAATCAACTCCCGAAGTCCATCTACATCAGGCACAAAAATACGGTCCTGCAGTCTTAACACACCATCATCATCTATGGTCATATCTCTGACACCATCCCGCTGAACTCTATTCCGAAGAGCCCCAAGGTCGGGATCATCATACTGAGGCTCCCGAATGCGGCCATAAAGGGAAGATCGAGCAACAACACACGCAAATACCCGGTGAGGCTCAGAAAGGTCCAACCTCACGAACTGACTGGCTAAGGACTGAACATCCAAGGCTAAGGGCCTCTACACTACACGAAGATATGCCAAGCTACCCAAACTCTCCGCCCGGCGACTCAAAGCGTCGGCCACCATATTGGCTTTTTGCAGATGGTATAATACAGTGATGTCATAGTCTTTGAGTAACTCCAACCACCTCCTCTAACGCAAATTGAGGTCCTTCATCCTGAAAATGTGCTGCAAACTTCGGTGATCCGTATATATCTCACAGGGAACACCGTATATATAATGATGCCATATCTTCAAGGTGTGAACAATCGCTGCCAACTCAAGATCGTCAATAGGGTAATTTTTTCTCATGTACTTTCAACTGTCTGGACGCGTAGGCAATCAATCTACCGTCCTGCATCAACACCGCTCCCAAACCAATCCTCGAAGCATCACAATAGACCGTATAGGACCCCGAACCGGTAAATAGTACTAACACTGGAGTTGTAGTTAGGGCTTTCTTGAGCTTCTGAAATCTCTCCTCACATTCCTCGATCCAAATAAAAGGTGCACCCTTCTGGGTCAATCTAGTCATGGGTGCTGAAATGGATGAAAATCCCTCCACAAAACGGCGATAATACCCAGCCAAACAAAGGAAACTGCGGATCTCAGTAGCTGAAGGCGGTCTGGGCCAACTCTGCACTGCCTCCACCTTCTTCGGATCTACCTTGATCCCATCCGAAGATACCACATGGCCTAAGAATGCCACCGAATCAAGCCAAAATTCACACTTAGAGAATTTGGCATACAACTTCTTCTCTCTCAAGGTCTGGAGTACGGTCCGCAAGTGCTGCTCATGGTCCTCCCGGGACCGAGAATATACCAAAATGTCGTCAATGAATATGATAACGAAGGTATCAAGATAAGGCCAAAATATGTTGTGCATCAGGTGCATGAAAGTTGTTGGGGCATTGGTCAGCCCGAATGACATAACCAGGAACTCGTAGTGACCATATCTAGTCCTGAAAGCAGTCTTCGGGATATCCGACTCCCGAATCTTCAACTGATGGTAGCCCGAATGAAGGTCAATCTTGGAGAATACCTTGACACCCTGTAACTGGTCAAACAAATCATCAATACGAGGCAATGGGTAATCAATGCACATCCGCATCGTCCCATCCTTCTTTTCACAAATAGCACCGGAGCACCCCAAGGTGATACACTGTGCCTGATGAACCACTTATCAAGCAATTACTGTAAGTGTTCCTTCAACTCTTTCAACTCAGTAGGAGCCATGCGATAGGGAGGGATGAAGATAGGCTGAGCGTATGGCAACAAGTCCATGCTGAAGTCAATGTCTCTGTCGGGCGACATACCCGGAAGGTCAGCTGAAAAAACATCGGGATAGTCCTTCACAACTGGGACTGAATCAACTGTAGGGGTCTCAGCACTAATGTCCCTCACATAGGCCAAATAAGCATCACACCCCTTTGCAACCATCCGTTGAGCCTTAATAAAAGAAATGACCCGACGAGGAGTATACTCTAGTGAACCCCTCCACTCTAACCGATGAAATCCTGGCATAGCTAGCGTCACGGTCTTAGCGTGACAGTCAAGAATAGCATAGTGGGAAGATAGCCAATCCATACCCAAGATAACGTCAAAATCTACCATGCTAAGTAATAATAAATCAGCCCTGGTCTCCAGACCACTGATAACAATCAAACATGACCGATATACACGGTCCACGACAAGGGAATCTCCCACAGAAGTAGAAACATATACGGGGGAAGTCAAAGAATCCCGAGATATACTGAAATGTGGAGCAAAGTAAGAAGACACGTATGAATATGTGGAACCTGGATCAAATAATACTGATGCATCCCGATGACAAATTGGGACAATACCTGTGATAACTGAGTCTGAAGCAATGGCCTCGGATCGAGCTAGAAGGTCATAGTATCTGGCCTGACCTCCCTCTCTAGGACGACCTCGTCCTCCCTGACCTCCACCTCGAGCTGCCTAAGATGGTGGGGTAGCAGCTGGGGCTGGACGAATAGCTGGGGGACCTGGTGGAAGGCGTGGAACCTAATAAGTAACCCTAGGGCAATCCTTGATCATATGCCTAGGGTCACCACATCCAAAACAACCCCTCTGAGGACGCGGTGGCTGCTGCTAACTCTGAAGTTGTCTGCTGGACTGGCCAGTGATAGAATCTCGAGCTGAAATCACCTAAGATATCGGTGGTGCATAATAAGGCTCCCGAGGTGTGGGAGAAGCTGGAATACCGATGGCTGCTGGAAGGGCTGAATGAATGGGGCGGCTCACAAAACCCCTACTATGGCGTGTTGCAGGTGCACGAACTCCTGAAAAATGACCTGTCTCTCGAGACCTCTTGGCCTCTCTCTCCTCCCTGTTCCGGGAAAACATACTCTCAATCCGCCTAGCAATGCTCACGACCTGCTGGTAAGTAATGTCTGTCTCCATCTCTCTGGCCATGCTAGTACGAATGCTGGGATGGAGTCCCTCAATAAAACGGTGAACTCTCTCTCTGACAGTAGAAAACAATGCTGGTGCATGTCGTGCCAAGTCACTAAACCGGACCGCATACTCTGACATGGTCATAGTACCCTGGCGTATCTGCTCAAACTCCGCATGCCAAGCATCCCTGAGTCTTTGAGGGACAAAATCAAGCAAAATCATCTCTGAAAACTGAGCCCAAGTAAGTGAGGTTGCCTCGTCCAGACTACTAAGCTCAAATGCACGCCACCACTGATAGGCTGCTCCTTCTCAACTGAAAAGTAGTGAAAGAGACCCCACTCGTCTCTACAATACCCATGGTACGAAGGATGCGATGACACTCCTCCAGAAAACCCAGAGCGTCATCTGAAGCCAATCCGCTGAAATCAGGTGGGTGGTACTTCTTGTACCTCTCAAGACGGAGCTGCTCAGACTCAGATACAGCTGCTCTGGCCTCAGGCTGAACTGGAGCTGCAGGAGGCATGGGGACTCTGGAACCTTCCCCATATGAACCCTCTGCTTAGGAGTACGGGTTGCGGGAGTCTGTGCCCCTCCCCTGGCCTGGGATGTAGCTGGGGCTATCGGGAGTAGCCCAGCCTGAGACAGAGTACTGAAAGCACTCATAGACTGGGCCAAAGTCTCCTGGAGGGCTGGAGTGATAGTAGGGACCTCCGGTGCCCCTCCAACTGCGGCTGCTGGGGAATCCTCTACCACTGCTCTAGCCGGTGCTCGGGCTGCACCGCATGCTCTTCCTCTACCCCGAACCCTGCCTCTAGTGGCTCTGACTGGGGGCTTGGGTGCCTGATCGTCAGTACGTCCGGTGCGAGTGCGAACCATCTGTAAGCAAGAATAGAATAGAGTTTAAGAGTTTCAATAACAGTGACCAGCACGAGAAGAGATTCCAAGAAGTATGACTGTTCTTAACAGTTACATAGCCTCCTGAAGATAAGTACGGACGTCTCCGTACCGATCCGCGAGACTCTAATAAACCGACTTGTGAGGTTGTGACTCCTATGAACCTAGACGCTCTGATACCAACTTGTCACGACCCAATTCTCCCTCTGACTGGGTCTCGTGACGGCACCTAGTCTTGATGACTAGGTAAGCCTAATCATCAAGGATAATTAAACATAACAAGTATAAATAGGTGAAATTAAAATAAGACCATGCTAACAATCGATGCCGCTCGAAATTTACAGCTTAATTTACCCAAGACCCGGAATATCACCAAACATCACAAGCTATACTCTACGGCTCAATATACAAACTGGAAAAATGACAGTGTATTCTCATCTACAAGTCCTAACTATACTAGGATAGGATGGGGACTCGAAAGCTCTGCGGACGCTACAGAATATACCTCAAAGTCTACAATCGTCTGCTAGTGAACTAGCTACGGTATGGCGCACTGGTACCTGGATCTGCACATGGGAAAAACATGCGCAGAAGGGCGTGAGTACTCCACATTCTGTACCCACTAAGTGTCGAGCCTAACCCCAGTCAAGTAGTGACGAGGTCAAGTTGAGGCTCTACTGAGTTTGCAAAAATAACAAATATGATTAACAGTTAAGTAAAGCAGTAATGGTTAAAGGAAATTAAGGTAAAGACTGAATATAAATTATGCAATAACCTTCAACCCAGCACAACATCAACTCAAAAAATAATCACGCAATGCAATGCAAGGAAAAGTTTCAGGTCTCGGCCCGCAGTCCCAATGTATGCGATGCAATGCAAGGGAAAGTCTCAGTTCTAAGCTCGCACTCCCGATGTATGCGATGCAATGCAAGGGAAAGTCTCAGGTCTAAACCCGCAATCCCTATGTATGCGATGCAATGCATGGGAAAGTCTCAGGTGTAAGCCCGCAGTCCCTATGTAACTATACCATGCAATGCAAGGGAAAGTCTCAAGTCTAAGCCCGCAGTCCCTATGTAACTATACAATGCAATGTACATATCCATTATAGCGCAATGCAAGGGAAAGTCCCAGGTCTAAGCCCGCAGTCCCTATGTAACTATACAATGTAATGTACATATCCATTATAGCGCAATTCAAAGGTTTTTGATAAAAACAGTATGAAATTATGGGAGAAAAGTACGTAACCAGTTTTAAAATAATAGTAACGAGTGGAAAAATCAGGTAAAATCGATTGTCATGATAAAATCTTAAGTTGTTACTCAACTCAACCAGTAACGGTAATAGTAGAATTTAAAATGAGGCATATCGTAGAAGAATCACGGAAATATAGTGAAAATATCCCATGCACGTTCTCGTCATCTCACGTACACGGGACTTTATAGTAAAAACCAGTTAAAAATGCCTAAGGGAAATTCCCCAACACAAAGTTAGGCAAGCCACTTACCTCGACTGTGCAAATCAACCGATAATCACGCTCGTGCCACGAGTATCCAACTCCGGGTGGCCCAAATCTATTCAATTTAATTACATAATGTAAATATCATTTCAAGAATTCAAACTAACTAATTAATTTGGACCTAATATGCGCAATTAGAAAAAAATTGACCAAAATGCCCCTCGGCCCCACGTCTCGGAATCAGATAAAATTTACATTTTCGGAACCCTTATTCACTCACGATTCTAACCATATAAAAATCTCTCAAATAAGAGGTCAAATACCCAATCAAAAACCCAAAGTATGGTCTAAGAAGTTTCTTCCAATTTTCCCAAATTGCTACTCAATAATATCGAATTTAAGGGTGGGATTTAAGATTAGAATCATGGAAGATAACCTATGATAGTTAGAAATCACTAACCTTGAATACCCAAGCAAAATCACCTCAAAAATCGCCTCTCCCGAGCTCCCACAAGTCAAAAATGGTGAAAACGGCATAAACCCTCAGAGTTTTGGAATAAACACATAGGGATCTCGAACCTGCGGTCCCTTTCACCGCACCTGCGGTACCACATCTGCAGAAATTCCATCGCAGGTGCGGAAGTCACTTAAGGTCATCTGCGGCCGCACCTGCGGTCGTTTGGTCGATGCGGTTCCGTACCTGCGGGACCCAGGTCGCGCCTACGACCACGGTCAACCTCCCCCACCATCGCACCTGCGGGGAAACCTTCGCAGGTGCGAAAACACTAGAAGGAGCCTGGTTCAGCAATTTCCCAAGTTCCAAATTCTTCCGTTAATCATCCGAAACAACCCCGAGGCCCCCGGGACCTCAACCAAAACCACCAACTGATCCCAATACCCTATCCAAACTTGGTCGAGCCTTAAAAATACATCCCACGACATCAAAATACTCAAATATGCATAGATTCAAGCCTAAGAACTTGGGAATTTCTAAGAATTCACATTCGATGCCGAACCACGTCTAAACTCGTCTAAATGATTTCAAATTTTGCACACGGGTCAAAAAATGACATTCCGTACCTGTTATCGCTTTCGGAATTCCATTCCGAGTCCGATATCAAAATCTCACCTATTGGCCGAAATTGCCGAAATTCTAACTTTCGCCAATTCAAGCCTAAATGTACATCCGACCTAGAAAATACATTCTGAACACGCTCCCAACCCTGAAATAACCCAACGGAGCTAACGGGGTCGACTAAATTCCATTCCGGATCCGTCTTCACACAGCTCCTGCTACAACCCAATTTCTAAGGTTGAAACTCATCTTAAAGGACTATATGTCCAAAAACACTCAAATTAACATCACTCGAAGCTCCGACACATTTCATTAACATAATAAGACATAGGAGAAACAATTATCAGGGGATCGGGGCGCTAACACTCAAAACGACCGACCTGGTCGTTAAAGTGTCGTGACGTTATTTATTTATGCACGAGGGGACATTCCGTGCCGTGTTTTGTGATACTATAGCACGTGGGGACATGCCGTGCCGTTTCTGTTTACTTATTTGTTCAGAGTTGTTAATTCTTTCTGCTATTTAATTATTTCAATTGTTGTCTTATTCCGTCATTTCAGTAGTTATTACCCCTTTCTCCCCAGCATGCTTTCCTTGTTTTGTACTTAATTTCTCACTTGCTGTTATTATTCCTGCTATATATTATTGAACTGCACAAGTATTTGCTATTTGTCGTATCCTAGCCTCGTCACTACTTCGCCGAGATTAGGCTCGGCACTTACTTAGTACATGGGGTTGGTTGTACTGATGCTACACCTACACTTCTTTACGTTGTGCAGATCACGGTACCGGACCTTGTGGACACTGATCGAGGGAGTATCCTTCAGTCCACCAGAGACACTAAAGTAGTCTTGTAGGCGTTCGCAGGCCTTGGCGTCACCTACTATCTCATTTCTTTTCTTTCTGTCTTTTCTTTGTATCTCTGAGACAATTGTATTTTTTATTCAGACCTTTGTTTTTAGCATTCTTAGATAGTTTGTGAAGTTGTGATACTAGTTCTGGGGGTTTTTATCAAGGATTTTGTAATGCTATTTACCCGAGTTGTTATATTTCATATCTTCCGCACTTATTTATATTTCTTCTCGTATATCACTTTTCTTTTAAATGCTAAATAATAAGGAAATAAGTATATTAACTGGAACGTTGGCTTGTCTAGCGGGTTCAACGTTTGACGTCATCACGGTCCCGACAGTGGGATTTCGGGCCGTGACAAGTTGGTATCAGAGCTCTAGGTTTCCTAGGTCTCATAATTCACGGACAAACTTGGTAGAGTATGAAGGATCGGTACGGAGACGTCTATACTTATCCCCCAGAAGTTGCAAAGTTAGGAAATAACTTCATATCTCTTCTTCTCTGTCGTGCGACTTGAATTCTAAATGCTAATTGAGTTTCTATTCTATTCTCTCACAGATGTCGAGAACGCGTGCTTCCTAATCTACCGATCAGAAGCCCGATCCTCCCGTTGCAGCTCCTACTAGAGGCTGAGGCCGTACTAGAGGCTGAGGCAGAGCCAGGGCTCAGCCCAGAGCAGCAGCCACTGTAGAGGATCCTCAGGTAGAGGTTGCCGAGGAGGTTCCTACTCGGATAGTTCCCGTTGGACCAGCTCAGGTCCCAGAGGGGTTCATTGCCACCCTGGTACTTCAGGATGCTCTGGTCCGCTTAGTGAGCCTTATGGAGAGCGTGGCCCGGGTCGGTCTACTTCCTACAGCACCAGCCGTCTCTCAGGCTGGGGGAGGGGCCCAGACTCATGCTACCCGCACACCAGAGCAACTAGCTTCTCAGTTCTAGACTCCAGCACCTCAGACAACTGAAGTAGCTCTGTCGGGTATTGTGGCATAGCCAGTTGAGGGAGAAGCTATGTCTGCCGATGCTTTGTAGAGATTAGAATGGTTCACCAAGTTGTTTCCTACTACTTTCACTGGTGCACCATCAGAGGACCCCTAGATTACTTAGACAGTTGTTATGAGGTCCTTTGGAACATGGGGATTGTGGAGACCAATGGGGTCGATTTCACTACATTCCGTCTTTCTGGTACCGCTAAGACTTGGTGGAGGGATTTTTTCTTGACCAGGCCAGTTGGATCTTCGCCGTTGTCTTGGGCTCAGTTCTCCGAGTTGTTTTGGAGAAGTTTCAACCAGTTACTCAGAGAGAGGATCTTCGGAGGCTGTTTGAGCGTCTCCAGCAGGTCTCGATGTCAGTTACACAGTATGAGACCAGGTTTATCACTTTGGCCCGACATGCTATCATGATACTCCCCACCGATCGAGAGAGGGTGAGGAGGTTTATTGAGGGGCTAGCTCAGCCTATTAGACTTCAGATGGCTGGAGAGACATGTACTGATATTTCATTCCAGGAGGCGGCCAATGTGGCCAGGCAGATTGAGATGGTCTTATCACAGGGCAGTGGTCAGGGGTCTGACAAGAGGCCTCGTCATTTTTGCCGATTCAGTGGTGCCTCATTAGGAGGCAGAGATTCCTTTTGCGGAGGTCATCCTCCTAGACCATTCCAGCTAGCACTTCAGGTATCCCACAGTGCACTATTAGCTCCTACACCGCCGCTTCAGAGCCTCCAGGGTGGTTATTCTGGTCGACAGGGACAGTTTCAGGGCCAGCGGTCTCAGCAGCGGAGGTCTTGCTTCACTTGTGGTGTTACAGGGCACATTTCCAAGTTTTGCCCCCAATCTTCTGGTGGTTCTCAGTATCAGGGTTCCCGTGTTATGATTCTTGCACCAGGTGCACCCCCTCCCCCTCAGCCAGCTAGAGGTGGAGGTCGAGGTTCCAGAGGTGGAGTCCAGACAGTTACAGGTGGAGGACAGGCTGTGAGAGGTAGAGGTCAGCCCGCAGTAGGTCGACCTAGAGATGTTCTGGTTGGATGGGCTCCACCCCGATGCTATGCTATTCCCGCCAGGCTTGAGGCTGAGGCCTCTGATGCAGTCATTACAGGTATGGTTTTAGTTTGCAGCAGAGATGCTTCGGTTTTTTTTTATCCGGGGTCTACATTCTCCTATGTGTCTTCATATTTTTCTCCTTCTCTGATTATGCGCCATGATTCCCTGAGTACTCTTGTATATGTGTCTACCCGGTGGGTGATTCTATTGTGGTAGATAAAATCTACGGTTCATGCTTAGTGGTTATTGGTGGTCTGGAGACTCTTGTAGATCTCTTGCTTCTTGATATGGTTGATTTCGATGTCATCTTAGGAATGGATTGGTTATCTCCCTACCATGCTATTCTGGACTGTCATGCCAAGACTATGACCTTGGCCTTACCGGGAGTACCTCGATTGGATTGGAGAAGGCCTCCTAGTCATTCTTTCGGCAGAGTTATTTCATATATGAAGGCTCAGCGTATGGTCGAGAAGGGTTGTTTAGCAGATTTGGCGTATGTTCGTGATTCTAGTGCGAAGGTTCCTTCTATGGAGTCCGTGCCCATTGTTTGTGAGTTTCCAGAGGTATTCCATGCTGACCTACCAGGTATTCCACCCAACAGGGATATTGACTTTTGCGTTGATTTGGCTTCGGGCACTCAGCCCATTTCTAGACTGCCCTATCGTATGGCCCTACCAGAGTTAAAGGAGTTGAAGGATCAGTTACATGATTTTCTAGATAAAGGCTTCATTGCCTAGTGTTTCTCCTTGGGGTGCCCAGTGTTGTTTGTTAAGAAGAAAAATGGCACAATGAGAATGTGTATTGACTATCGGCAATTGAATAAGGTTACTATCAAGAATAGGTATCCCTTCCCGAGAATTGATGATTTATTCGACCAGCTTCAGGGTGCCATAGTGTTTTCCAAGATTGACTTGAGATCTGGCTACCATCAGTTGAGGATTAGGGCGTCTGATGTCCCTAAGATGGCCTTTCGCACTCGGTATGGGCATTATGAGTTCTTGGTGATGTCATTTGGGTTGACAAATGCCCCAGCTACTTTTATGGATTTGATGAACTGAGTGTTCAGGCCCTATTTGGACTCGTTTGTCACTGATATACTCCCGTAGCCGGGAGGAGCACGAGCAGCACCTACGAGTCGTCCTCTAGACCTTGAAGGACAGTCAGTTGTATTCCAAATTTTTGAAGTGTGAGTTCTGGTTGAGTTCGGTTGCATTTCTAGGTCACGTTGTGTCGGCAGAGGGTATTCAGGTGGATCCCAAGAAGATTTCAGCAGTCAGAGATTGTCCTATACCCACTTCAGCTGCAGAGATTCAAAGTTTCTTGGGCTTAGCAGGTTACTATCGTCGATTTGTGGAGGGCTCTTCATATATTGCAGCCCCGATGACCAGGTTGACTCAGAAGGGTGCCCAGTTAAGGTGGACTGATGAGTGTGAGGCGAGCTTTCGGAAGCTCAAGACAGCCTTGACCACAACACCAGTGTTAGTTTTGCCCACAGGTTCAGGGCCGTATACCGTGTATTGTGATGCTTCACGGGTTGGATTTGGTGCAGTGTTGATGCAGGATGGCAAAGTTATAGCTTATGCTTCACGTCAGCTGAAGGTTCATGAGAATAACTATCCAGTTCATGATTTAGAGTTAGCCGCCACTATCCACGCGTTGAAGATTTGGAGGCATTATGTATGGGGTGTCATGTGAGGTGTTCACATATCATAAGAGTTTGCAGTATCTGTTCAAGCAGAAAGAGTTGAATATGAGACAAAGAAGATGGTTAGAGCTATTGAAAGATTATGACATTCCCATTCAATATCATCCGGGAAAGGCCAATGTGGTGGCCAATACTTTGAGCCAGAAGTCATCCAACATGGGTAGTCTTGCCTATATACATGTCGGGGAGCGACCGCTTGCTTTAGATGTTCAGGCCTTGGCCAATCGATTTATGAGAAGGGATGTTTCATAGGCTGGCAGTGTTTTGGCTTATAATGTGGCTCGTTCTTCATTGTTTGATCGTATTCGAGACCGGAAGTATGATGATCTTCATTTATGTGTTCTTAAAGATAGGGTCTTGCACGGAGGTGCCAAGCAGGTTACAGTTCATGATGATGGAGTCATGAGGATGCAGGGCTGTATTTGTGTGCCTGATGTTGATAGTATTCGTGAGTTGATATTGCAGGAGGCCCATAGTTACCATTATTCCATTCATCTGGGCGCCACAAAGATGTACTAGGATTTGCGGCAGCATTATTGGTGGTGGGGGATGAAGAAGGACATCGTGGCATATGTAGCTGGGTGCTTGAACTGTCAGCATGTTAAGTACGAGCACCAGAGACCCGGTGGTTTGATGCAGCAGATTAAGCTTCCCGAGTGGAAGTGGGAGCGTGTTACCATGGATTTTGTAGTTGGGCTCCCACGGACTCAGAGGATGTTTGATGCGGTGTGGGTCATTGTGGATAGGCTGACCAAGTCAGCACACTTCATTCCGGTATCGGTTTTGTATTCTTTGGAGAAGTTGGCAAAGATCTACATTAGGGAGATTGTTCGCCATCATGGTGTGCCCGTGTCCATTATTTCTTATTGAGGTACTCAGTTCACCTCCCATTTCTGGAGAGTATTTCAGCGTGAGTTGGGCACACGGGTGGAGTTGAGCACAACATTCATCCTCAGACGGACAGACACTCCGAGCGTACTATCTAGATTTTGGAGGATATCTTGCGGGCATGTGTCATTGACTTTGGAGGTTCATGGGACCAGTTTTTGCCTTTAGCTGAGTTTGCCTACAACAACAGCCACCAGTCGAGCATTTAGATGGCTTCTTATGAGGCGTTGTATGGTAGTGTCGGTCGCCAGTTGGGTGGTTCGAGCCGGGAGAGGCTAGGCTGTTGGGTTCAGAGTTAGTCCAGGATGCCTTGGATAAGTTGAAGATAATTTAGGATAGACTTCATACAGCTCAGTCCAGGCAGAAGAGTTATGCAGACCGCAGAGTTCGTGATTTGGCATTCATGGTTTAGACCGGGTATTGCTTCGGGTGTCGCCCATGAAGGGCATGATGAGGTTTGGAAAGAAGGGAAAGTTGATCCCTAGGTACATTGGTCCATTTGAGATTCTTGATAAGGTAGGAGAGGTGGCCTACAGACATGCCTTGCCACCGAGTTTATCAGTCGTGCATCCGGTGTTTCATGTATCTATGCTTCGAAATTATATTGTCGATCCCACTCATGTGCTAGACTTCAACAGTGTCTATTTGGACAAGGATTTGACTTATGAGGAGGAGCCGGTAGCCGTATTAGCCCAGCAGGTTCGCTGGTTGAGATCGAAGAGTTATTCTTCGGTCTGTGTTCAGTGGAGAGGTCAGCCTGTTGAGGCAGCTACTTGGGAGTCCGAGTACGATATACGGAGCCATTATCCTCATCGTTTCCCCATTTCAGGTACCTTTCTCTGTCCGTTCGAGGAAGAACCTTTGTTTTAGAGGTGGAGATTGTGATGACCCAAAAGGTCATCCCGTGTATCGTTAGCTAAATTTGTGTTCCAAGGCCATGAAAGCCTCCTTCTATATCACCTCGATTTACGTGTAGCCGGGAAGCCTTGGTGTGAAAATTTTTTGTATTGAAATTTGAATAAGGTTAACTTTGGTCAATATTTTTGGTAAACGGACCTGGACCCGTGATTTGACGGTCCCGGAAGAGCCGTAGGAAAATATGGGACTTGAGCGTATGCCCGGAATCGAATTCCGAGGTCCCTAGTCCGAGGAATGAATTATTAAAAGAAATTATTTTCTGAAAAATATAATAGATTTTGAAAATGAAATTCTATGTGAAACTTGTGGTATCGGCCCGGTATTAGGGTTGCGGAGCCCTGTACAGGTTCGATATGGTTTATATGTGTTGTCTGTAAAGTTTGGTAAGAAACGGAATCCGTTTGATGTGATTCAGACCTTAAATACAAAATTGGATGTTTAAAGAAGTTTTGAGAAATTTCATTGAATTTGAGGTTTAATTTGATGTTTGAGATGTTATTTTAGCGATTTGATCGCATGAGTAAGTCCGTAGGATATTTTTGAGGTTGTGTGCATATTTGGTTTGGATCGCTAAGGACTCGGGTGTGTTTCGAGCATGTTTTCTGGGTGTTTGAACTTAAGAAAACACTGCGGGTGCACCAGATCTGGTGTGCCCGTACCAGCGATCCTAGGGCCGTAGGTGCGAGACCGCAGGTGCGCCTCTAGGCACACAGGTGAGGTCCCTCTCGCAGATACAGACCCTTCTTCGCAGAAGCGGTTCTGCAGAAGCGGATAACCTTTCCGCAGGTGCGGCCCCCTATGGGCTTGTCCATCACCGCAGGTGCGATCCCTTTACAGCACCTGCGAGATCGCAGGTGCGACCCTACCATCGCAGGTGCGAGAGTCGAGCAGTGAAGTTTTTAAAAACAATTTCAGACGTTCATCTTCAAACTCTTTCTCAAAAATAGAAAACCTACGGCGATTATCTCAAGAGATTTTCTTCCCAAATCGTAGGTAAGTGTTCACTAACTGATTTCCTTCAACTTTCTAACGTTTTTCATCAATTATCATCAAGAATCTTAGGGTTTTCATGGTAGGAATTTGGGAATTTGGGTAGAGTTAGGGCATTTTGATTATGTGGGAATTTGACCTTGTTTTGGGGTCGGATTTCAAAATAAATTATATATTCAGGCTCGTGGGTGAATGGGTGATAGGGCTTTGGTCCGAACCTCGTGTTTTGACCAAACGGGCCTGGGGTCAAATTTTGAGTTTTTGGAAAGAATGTTGGCAAATATATAATTAAGCATTGGAATTGAATTGTTTCGCCTTTATTGATGTTATTGAGTCGATTATGTCTAGATACGATTGATTTGGAGTCGGGTTCGAGATGAAAAGCGGTGCTAGAGGCTTGATTTGGATCATTGGAGTCGAGATAAGTGTTTGGCCTTACCTTAGCTTTAGGGAATAGGTGTTGAGTCTTATTTGCTACGTGTTTATTCCATGTCCAATGTATAGGCAAGGTGACGAGTACCTATATGTTGTGGTCAAGCATGCCCATGAGTCGAATATGAGTAACTATGTGATTTTCATTGAAGTTTACTGTGTTTATGGATTTGATATCTTTTGGTAGTTATTCATTTGATGGAACTTCTCAGTTGTGAGTAGTGTGGAGTAATTGTTCGGCTGAGGAATAGGTTGGTAAATTATATATCTGTATAGGTTTGGTTATAGTTGTGTCCCTTGCTGGGACGGCATTACTATTGTTGATTATTCCTGTGTATCTAAGGTTTCTTATAGTTGATGTTCCTGTCAATTGTTGTTTTATGTTTATTTATGCACGAAGGGACATTCCGTGCCATGTTTATATTGTTTATGCACGAGGGGACATTCTGTGTCGTGTTGGTGATATTTATACACGAGAGGACATTCTGTGCCGCGTTGTTGATATTTATGCACGAGGGGACATTCTGTGTCGTGTTGTTCATTATTTATGCACGAGGGGACATTTTGTGATGTGATGTCATTTATTTATGCACAAGGGACATTTCGTGTCGTGTTACTGATATTTATGCACGAGGGGACATTCCGTGTTGTGTTTTGTGATACTATAGCACGAGGGAACATGCTGTGCCGTTTCTGTTTACTTATTTGTTCAGTGTTGTTAATTCTTGCTGCTATTTAATCATTTCAATTGTTGTCTTGTTCCGTCATTTCAGTAATTGTTACCCCTTTCTCCCCAGCATGATTTCCCCGTTTTGTACTTAATTGTTTACTTGCTATTATTATTCCTGCTATATATTATTGAACTGCACAGGTATTTGCTATTTGTCGTGTCCTAGCCTCGTCACTACTTCGCCGAGTTAGGCTCGGCACTTACTCAGTACATGGGATCGGTTGTACTGATGCTATACCTGCACTTCTTTATGGTGTGCAGATCACGGTACCGGACCTTGTGGACACTGGTCGAGGGAGTATCCTTTAGTCCACCGGAGACACCGAGGTAGTCCTGCAGGCGTCCGCAAGCCTTGGCGTCACCTACTATCTCATTTCTTTTCTTTGTATCTCTGAGACAGTTGTATTGTTTATTCAGACCTTTGTTTTTAGCATTCTTAGACAGTCCGTGAAGTTTGATACCAGTTCTGGGGATTTTTATTAAGGATTTTGTAATGTTATTTACCCGAATTGTTAGATTTCATATTTTTCGCACTTTTATTTATATTTGTTCTCGTATATCACTTTTCTTTTAAATGCTAAATAATAAGAAAATAAGTATATTAACAGGAACGTTGGTTTGTCTAGCTGGTTTAACATTAGACGCGATCACGATTTCAACGGTGAAATTTCGGGTCGTGATACTAAGTAATTGAATGATGTAAAATCAAGACCTAAAATTTAGAAACGTTTAAGCAAAGCAAATGATTTTTTCTTCTTCTTCTTCTTCTTCTTTTTTTTTTTTTTTTGGTTCAAAAAGCAAATGATTTGCATACAAAGGAATATGTATTATATCGATGTACGTTCCATTTTAATAATCCTATCTCTTTAAGATATTTTGGCTTTGTCTAAATGTTCCGACGGAGACCAATTTTGTTGTCTCATTCTTTTTGTTTTCTTTAATTAGGGAGGGAGACAAAACCCAATACTCCTATTGTTTATTATATTAATTCATAGGTGTAGGAATAATTGAGGCTGCATATCGTTGGGAAGGATCGGAGCAGTATTCCTCTCAGCTAACGATATACTGCAACTTGGCAGGGATTAATATTAAAAGAATTTGCATAGAATTTACTCTTTTAATTGATTGTTTGACCTAGAACTTGTGAATATTCCTTAAATTGTCTACCTGTGAATTTTATCCTCATTATTTATTTAATGTCCCTTTTCCGAGTTTATCTTCTTTTTTTCCATTTTAAAACTTTGGGAACATATTTCTTTTTGATTCGTTCAAAAAAGAATGATCACTTTTTAAAGTTAGAAATAATTTAGCTTAAACTTACAATTCTATCTTTAATGGGAGACTTTTATAGCCACACAAATACTCTGGCCCCTTTTAACTTGTTTAGGATAAAAAATTCCAAATCTTCATTTATTCTTAAACGTTGTAGCTAGTTAAACAGGTTCACATAAATTGACACAAGGAGAAAGAAAAGATTCATGTTTTATGTTCATTGATTTAGTGTAACAACAGGGTAATGTGTAAATTCTTTCCGTCTAACTCCAAAGTTACGGAGAAAACAATTCAATAACAATAAAAACTTATAATACATACGTGGTATTTATACTAGATTATATCAAACTTATCTATATACGATTAAAATCGATCATGTCCGATTTTATGGGCTCGAGGTTAAGTCCATATCGAAGCAAGCTCAATCTCGAAGAACACAGAGACTGGAGGATCGAGACCGAGCGAGATCGACATCGGGTAACGGAATGACGAGATATCCGCAATCGACCACAAATCTCGGCGGGAATCTCGAGATTGGAAAAACCATTAACGGTTATTGATATCAATCACGTATTTTGTTTTCGAAACTAGAGTTATACCTTATTTAGGATTTCTCTATTATATAAAGAGGATCTCTGTTCATTTGTAAGAGGACATGAATCACATACGCAATTACTGAGAAATAACAAACACTCTACTCTTTTACTTGCTTACAATCTCCTACTGTTCTTATTCTTGTTGTTCTTATTGTTCTTGATATTTGATCTCGAGCCTACCCCAAACCGAGGTTGACAACTTGTAAACAACACTGGTTTGATCCATTCCAATCGTTTAATTCATTTATTTATTTATCTATTTAGTCATTTATCAATTGGCATTGAATCAGATCACGCATCCTTATAACGACATTACAAGTTTAATTGTTACTCGTATTTCGAGGTAAACAGTTTGGCGCCCACCGTTGGGATAAGGATAATAGTGATTGCTCAATGCTAATTCTAATATAACACACTATTTTACACTTGTTTCTTGTCAAGAATTTCATTTTCAGGTTAAATCATGTCAAACTCACAAAAAACTGTTACACATGGTGACAACGGCCTCGGATTCCACGGAGAGAACGAGAATGTTATCGCTCCAGGAATCGAGGTGCCGCAGGCTGACCTCGGAAGAGCACCGCCCATCAACCCAGTTGCTGTCAGCTCGCATGTTGCTCTAAATATGGATTTAGGCGAAGACCCTTAAGGAACTGTGCGCAGAGAGGGTCGAACTGACGGTCGAGGTACACAGGGCAGAGGAGACGAAGGTGTCAGTCTCCAAGTTATATCTGAAATGCTGCAAGCCCAACAAAATGCCATTGCTCAGTTGCAAAAATAGCACATGACGTCGAATAGGGTCGAACAAGAGGCCACTCGACGTACCGAGCCATTGCCTGAAAGATCGGGTGATAATACTATGACAACCAACCCTGCTATAATGAGGATGCTCGAGAAGCTTACTAAGAAAATAGAATCGGGAGAAAAGAAAATCGAGGCCAACGACAAGAAGGTGGAGACTTATAACTCTCGAGTTGATCAAATACCAGGGGCACCACCGATCTTATAAGGAATGGACACCAAAACGTTTGTGCAAAAACCATTCCCATTCAAGTGCGGCTCCAAAACCCATCCTGAAGAAGTTCCATATGCCTGATATACCTAAATAGAACGGGACCTCTGACCCAAATGAGCATGTTGCTTCCTATACGTGCGCCATAAAAGGAAATGATTTGGAGGATGACGAAATCGAGTCAGTTTTTCTGAAGAAGTTCGGAGAAACCCTGTCAAAGGGAGATATGATTTGGTATCACAACTTGCTGTCGAATTCTATCGATTCGTTTGCCATGTTAGTGGATTCATTTGTGAAGGAACACGTTGGTGCCATAAAGGTTGCAACAAGAAAATCAGACCTCTTCAAAGTGAAGCAGAGGGATAACGAGATGCTAAGCGAGTTCGTATCTCGATTCCAAATGGAATGTATGGAGTTGCCACCGGTTACTGATGATTGGGCTGTTCAAGCTTTCACCCAAGGATTAAACGAGCAGAGTTCGATCGCATCACGCCAGTTGAAGCAATTTAATAGAGTACTCGGCGGTGACCTGGGAATATGTTCACAACCGATATTAGTAGAAGATTAGGGTCGAGGACAACTAATTGGGAGCCCTCTCGAGTTCAGTATATCCAAATTGGTCGATAGGTAAAAGTCAGAGAGATGTTAATAGAGAATCAAGGCCGAATAAGGATCGGTATAAGCCATATGTTTCAGATCTAAGGAATAATAGTCTGGGATGCAATTCCGCCCGGAACAATCGAAGGGGCGACCGAGGGCAGAACTCTTGGGGACTCATGAGTAAAACTGGCTTCGACAAATATGCGGACCCCACAAAAGCACCTCGGTTATTGGAGTATAAGTTTAGTGTCAATGCGGAGATTGTATCAGCCATCTGAAGGATCAAAGACATTAGGTGGCCCAGACCTATACAAATCGATCCTTCTCAAAGAAACCCAAACGTAATGTGTAAGTATCATGGCACACATGGCCATAGGACTGAACACGGCAGACAGCTGAGGGTGGAAGTAGCTCGATTATTCAACGAAGGCCATCTTTAATAGTTCCGCAGTGATCGAGCTAAAAATCACTTCAGGGAAAGAGACACCAACAGAAAAAACGGGAAAGAAAAACCTCATCATGTTATTCACATGATCGTCGGCGGGGTCGACATCCTACAAGGGCATGTATTCAAACGCACCAAAGAATCGATCACAAAAGAGAAACGGACTCGAGACTATGTTCCCAAAGGCACTCTATCATTCAACGACGAAGAAGTAGAATGCATCTCTCAGCCGCACAATGACGCCCTGGTAATTTCTATTTTGTTAAATAAAATTAAAGTTAAACGTGTTCTAGTGGATCCAGGTAGGTCGGCAAACATAATCACCTCGAGGGTCGTAGAGCAGCTCGGCTTACTAGACCAGATTGTACTTGCATCTTGAGTCCTAAACGACTTCAACATGGCTAGTGAAACAACGAAGAGGGAAATAATCCTACCAGTGAACGTGGTTGGGAACATCCAAGACAAAATTTCATGTCATCGAAGGCGACATGAGATATAATGCACTTCTCGCAAGGCCCTGCATCCACAACATGAGGGCAGTACCATCGACCCTTCACCAAATGATAAAGTTCCCAACAACGGATGGTGTGAAAACAATTTATGGGGAACAACACGCTGCAAAGGAAATGTTTGCAGTCGACGAGGTGACGCCTATATCACCACCTTCGACTTCAGAAAAATCGAGCACCAAATATAAGCAGGCGTCCAAATAGCAATCACCGTCCCCAGCCTCGATCGAATCATAGAAACAGGTAATCGAAGAAGAAGAAGAGGATTTTCTCACTCCTCGAACTTTCGTCGTTCCCGAAGAATCGTATGCAACCAAGTCAAGGGTTGAAGAGCTGGAACATGTGATATTGATCGAGTATCTACCCGAATGAAAGGTATGCCTTGGAACGGGTTTGACCCCCGAACTCAGGAAAAAACTCATTCAATTCCTTATTGATAACATGGATTGCTTTGCATTGTCCCATTTAGACATGACAGAAATCCCACCAGAGATAACAACTCATCGGTTGATCCTAGATCCCAAGTTCACGATAAAACAAAAGAGAAGGCCTTAGTCTGAGGTAAAGCATGCCTTCATAAAGGAAGAAGTAACCAAACTTCATAAAATAGGATCCATTCGGGATGTAAAATATCCTGAATCGTTAGCTAATGTAGTCGTAGTCCCCAAAAAGGGGAACAAACTTAAAATGTGTGTAGACTATAAGTACTTGAACAAAGCATGTCCGAACGACTATTTCCATTTCCTAACATCGATCGCATGATCGATGCCACGGCCGGCCACGAGATCCTTGCCTTTCTCGACGCCTATTCTAGGTACAACAAAATCCAGATGGACCTAGTAGACCAGGAAAAGACTTCTTTTATCACTAAGTATGGAACTTATTGTTACAATGTAATGCCCTTTGGGCTAAAAAATGCAGGGGCTACATAAACGCCTAGTTAAAAAAATGTTCGAAGAACAGATAGGTAAATCAATGGAAGTTTACATTGACGATATGTTAATTAAGTCCCTACGCGCAAATGACCATTTGACTCATCTGCAGGAAACATTCAAAATCTTGAGGAAGTACAACATGAAACTTAACCCCGAAAAATGTGCTATCAGGGTCGGCTCGGGAAAATTCATCGACTTCATGGTATCAAATTGGGGAATCAAAATCAACCCCGATAAGATTAAGGCCATCGAGGATATCACGGTCGTAGACAGTGTGAAGGCCGTACAAAGGCTAACCGGACAGATAATTACCTTGGGTCGATTCATTTCAAGGTCATCAGATCGAAGCCAGAGGTTCTTTTCTTTATTCAAAAAGAAAAGTGATTTTGCATGGACCCCAGAGTGTCAACAAACACTGGAGGAATTGAAACGATACTTATCGAGCCCACCTTTGCTCCACACTCCGAAGGCAAACGTGAAGCTATACTTATACTTGGCAGTGTCCGAGATAGCGATAAGCGGTGTACTAGTTCGAGAAGAGAAAGGTACGCAGTTTCCTATTTATTACGTAAGTCGAACCTTAGGATATGTTGAAACCAGGTATCACACTTAGAAAAATTAGCACTAGCGCTAATAAGCGCATCTAGAAAATTAAAGTCCTATTTCCAGTGCCACCCTATATGTGTGATAACCACTTATCCACTCCGAAATGTTTTGCACAAGCCCGAACTATTGGGCCGATAGGCCAAATGGGCCGTCAAACTTGGCGGGTACGATATAGAATATCAACCCCGAATGGACATCAATTCTCAAATTTTGGCAGACTTCGTAGCCGACTTTACGCCAACCCTCGTACCCGAAGTGGAAAAAGAACTTCTACTAAAATCGGGTACATCATCGGGGGTATGGACCCTCTTCACGGACGGTGCCTCGAATGTGAAAGGGTCCGGGCTCGGCATTGTTTGGAAACCGCCCACGGGCAACATTGTTAGACAATCAATTAAAACTGCCAAATTAACTAACAATGAAGCAGAGTATGAGGCTATGATTGCAGGTCTCGAGCTAGCTAAAAGCTTGGGAGCGGAAGTCGTCGAAGCTAAATGCGACCCCCTACTGGTAGTTAACCAAGTAAACGGAACCTTCAATGTTCGAGAGGAAAATATGCAGAGGTACTTAGACAAATTGCAGGTAACCTCGCACCGCTTAAAAGAGTGGACTCTACAACATATACCTCAAGAACGAAATACTGAGGCCGATGCGCTTGCCAATTTGGGGTGATCGGTCTAAGAAGATGAGATCAACTCGGGGACTGTAGTCCAATTCTTGAAATATGTAATCGAGGAATGACATGCTAAAATAAATTCTACAAGCCTAACATGGGACTGGAGAAAATAATACATCGAATATTTGAAGAACGGGAAGTTACCATCGAATCCCAAAGAATCGAGGGCCTTACGGACTAAAGCCGCCCGATTCACATTAGACGAAGACGGGACATTATACAGGAGAACGTTCGATGGTCCATTGTCGGTATGCACAGGACCTAGAGATACTGACTATGTTCTGCGAGAAATCCATGAAGGCACTTGTGGAAACCTTTCCGGCATCGAGTCACTAGTTTGAAAAGTCATCAGAGCGGGATATTATTAGGATAGCATGGAAAAGGACTCTAAGGAGATTTTTCGAAGATGCGATAAATGTCAAAGGTTTGCACCGATGATACACCAACCCGGCGAGCAACTTCACTCGGTTCTATCCCCATGGCTATTCATGAAATGGGGAATGGACATCGTCGGTCCTATGCCATCGGCCCCATATAAAGCTAATTTCATATTATTTATGACTAACTATTTCGCTAAATGGTCCGAAGCACAGGCCTTCGAAAAATTTAGGAAAAGGAAGTGGTCTATTTTATATGGGATCACATTGCATGCCGATTTGGGATACTCGCAGAAATAGTGTGTGATAATGAAAAACAATTCATCGGCAGTAAAATGACGAAATTCCTCTAAGATCACAAAATAAAGAGGATATTATCGACACCGTATCACCCTAGTGGGAATGGACAGGCCGAATCAACAAACAAGAATATCATCCAAAACTTGAAGAAAAGTCTAAACGAAACCAAAGGGAAGTGGAGAGAAAAAATGTCCGAGGTCCTATGGGCTTATCGGACAACGTCGAAGTCCAGTATAGTAGCAACTCCGTTCTCCTTAGTGTATGGCTCTGAAGCCTTGATACCAGTCAAAGTGGGAGAACCCAGCGCTAGGTTCCGATATGCGACATAGGAATCGAACCACGAGGCCATGAACACCAGTCTCGAGTTGTTAGACGAAAGGCGATACTCGTTCGAATGGCAGTGCAAAAACAACGAATCGAAAGATACTACAAAAGAAGGATCACCTTCGACACTTCAAAGTTGGGGACTTAGTCCTAATAAAAGTCACCATCAACACTCGAGACCCTAATGAAGGAAAAATCGGAGAAGGACCCTAAATGGGAGATCCAGCACTTCGACACCTAACTGGGAAGGACCCTACCAAATCCTTGACATAGTCGGGAAAGGATATTACAAACTCGGAACAATGAACGGCGAACCATTGTCAAATAACTGGAACATATCACTCCTCAAGCGGTACTATTGCTAAGGTATGACTTTCTCTTTTTCTTTCATTTACTTAAATATCCAAAACTAACGCATTGCAGGAATCTGATTCAAGAAATCGGAATCTCAGGTTTTAAAGTACGTGTTGCACTCTTTTTCTTTTAGCTCGATTTTTATCCCAAAAGGGTTTTTTCGGCAAGGTTTTTAACGAGGCAACAATTATGTGCTACCTGAGGATAATTTAACAGTATCCAAGGCTTGTTTGCAATCAACCTCGAATACTGAGGGGCATCACCCTCGGATGTTATGTGTTCGTGAAATGTACCTAGTATCAATGGGTCTCGATAGGAGAATTTTGTAATGGGCCAAACGGTCGAACGAACCGTTTCCATATAGATTAGCCGAGTCCTGAAAACAAAACATATACGCATGTATAAATTATTCAAAGAAGAATTCTCTTTTCTCGAACATCTCATGTTTCGAAGTAAATTTTCTATTATACGAGTCATGTACTTATGATTCTGCTCTTTTGTGCAAAACTAACACTTGTGAAAAATGGCTCAAGGGCCAAGTACAAGCATACCTCAGACGCTCGGGGACTGTACACTCGAGCTATCTAAGTTCGAAATCATAAGACCTCAAAGAGGCACCCCTCGATATATAGGACAATGCCATCGCACTCGGGGACTAACATTTCAAAATTGTTCGAAATGTTATCGGGAAATAAGTCCAAGAGACATACCCGAAGGTTATGACCATATTAAAGGCTACGGCTATATTAAAGGCCACAACCAAAATAACGCGGCTCGGAGACGTCTGACTTCCCCTATAAACAAAAGGTCTTCAAATACTTTGAAAACCGGTTAAATAAGGCTACCCTAGGCAAATCAATTGAAAAAGGGCTTTGATAAAATCAACCCTCGAATAACTAAAAGGCCTCGGTAATACCAGCCTTTGAAAAAACCTCAAGAGGTATCAATTTACCTTAACACAAACACGTTAAGGAACGAAAAAGAAAAATAGGGTTTCAATCATCAGACCTTCGAAAAACCCAGTGGGTACCAAAAATATATGCTAAGGCATTTTCACTAAGTCTTTTAGCCGAAAAGGGAAAAATAATAGCCGTTTTTAGAGGCCGAATTGTCCCAACCTAAAGAGCCTAAGGGGCGATCTAAAGAGCATAAGAGCCAATCTAAAAAGAGCCTAGGGCCAATCTAAAGAGCCCAAGGGCTGATACAACTAGAGTTTGAAACCTCTTTCTCACTCGATTTGAATCCATGGGTTCCACTATTTCCAGATCAAATAAAAGTCAACTGTAGCTCAAAGTTTCACCCAAAAACCCTAAGGGGTATATTGTTGCAAGCTCACAAAATTTAGCAATCATTGATAACAACCTAAGGGTTTACTTTATCCTAAATTTCAAGATTTATTCAAACTCGGTTATTAAAGATAACACATCTATCTGTTCGAACGATCCACCCTCGAGATAATGTCTCGAACGAATTTCGAAGTCGGGGACTTACCATCGTAGAACCCAAAGACTTAAGGGTTCACTAACTTAAGATATTACTTTGGTTACAAGATGAAGATAGTAAAATCACAGCAATAAAAGAAAATCAACAATTTCGATAAAGGCACAGAAGCATATCAGGAATCAAAAGCATACGAAGGCATCAAAGAGAAATTTTCGGTTATATATCAAAAGATTTGTACAAAAGGCCAGTCAAGGCCTTACGCCGAAAAGATAAAACCGAAGAGAAAATCATAAAGACATAGTCTACTTTAGGAGCCACGTCCTCAGGAGTCTTGTCCTCGGGAATCACATCCTCGGAAGCCCCGTCCCGAGAGTGTCGTTTCTTTGGCAGCCTCATCCTCACCTTCTCCGCTCTTGGACCCACTGGTTGAATCCTCTTCATCAGAAAGAAAGGTTGCGGCGTCGGCCTCCAAAACTTTGGCATCTTCGATGTCGGCCGAGAGATTGAAGTCGCGTGCGTGCACTTCCTCGAGAGCCTCTCTCCGAGATTGCCGCCTAGCATTGTCGACTGCACATGGCAATCAAATTTCAGAAGTAGCGGAGATCTACTGTGCCCGAAGATTGGCAACATCGGCATCAGCTCGGTAAGAGGCCACGAGCGCCTCTGCCTTAGACTTAGCCTTAGAAAGCTCGGCGGCCAGCTTAGCCTCGAGATCTTCAACCTTTCGGACTCGGGCCAAGCTATCCTTCCTCACAACTTTGAGTTGGTTCTCGACCGATGATAGCTGGGAACAAAGCATATCGTTCTCCGAGGTGAGGCACTCTATATGCTGCCTCCACCCAGAGTTTCAGCCTCCTTCATCTTAGTTTTCTCTTTAAGTTGTGCCACCAGCTCGCCCTTTTGCTAGAACTGCAAAAACGAAGAGTTAAATGCCAAATTTGAGCTAACACTTACCAAACTTTCAAGAAATTATGTTACATGTCCGACGAGTTCGGTCTGATCTTGACGAGCCCTTGTGAGTAGCTCGAAGAGTCATAATCTCTTCATCCTATTGAACGTAGAGGAGTTTGAGGCCATCCCTCTCCTCTACGAGCTTATTGAGCTATGCCTCGTATCGAGATAGCTCGGTCTTGGACTTTAAAGATGCTTCTCGGTGAAGCACCATTGCCTATAAACAAAGAAGCAAGTCAGACTTGAAGAGATATGAAGTAAACGCAAATGTCAATACAAAGAAACAAAACTTAATTGCTTCAGGAACCGCTGAGCCTCGTCAAACACGAACAATGCTTCTGGTTCGGGACCATCGTCGACTCCGGTGAAGTAGTTCCGGAATATGTCATTCCCTTCATAGGCTTGTCCCACATAGGGAGTGCCCATGGCTCGGGCATCCTGAAATTGCCCCTCGGAAAATGAAGGACCAAGCGACGAGTCACCAATATTGATTGTCCCAAGTGAATCACTTGGGATATTATCTTCTTTCTGAAGGGCCTCGAGGCTAGACCCTTCGGGCACATCCACCGGCTGGTTATCACGACGGAGGGCATCCACGCCACCTGATTGCTCGGGGGCTTTGCTCGGACCCTCCCCCGAAATGCCCTCAGCCCGAGAGGGAACTTCCTCGAGCTCCACCAGCTCAGTAGATCCAGTGCTTCGAGCTACCAACTGACATTCGTCATATTCACCCCCTTCATTGACATGAGGAACAGAGGGCTCGACTTTCGACTTTCCACTTCCGAGCTTTATTTTTTCTTGGCTTGGGGTATTGGAAGGGGAAGTCCTTCTGCTCTTCCTCTCTTTTTTAGGCTCTAACGCCTCTTCTTCCCCAGGCGGAGGTGACCTCATGGCAACATTCTCATCGAGACCTACACATGAAGAAACAAAGTTAGTAAGGATTACATTACGAGGAATATCTCGATATGCAAACAAAAAAAAACTCAACATGGTTTTTGGCCTCCCATCGGCCTTTGGACAAATCACGCCAGCAGCGTTCAGAATAAGAAGAAGTAGAGACCAATCGTCGAACCCAGCCTTCGAGGTTCGGGATTGCGCCGGGGAACCATGGAGAAGCTGCGCCATGAAAAGGGAATACGAGTCAGGAAAGGAAGGGGTAAAATAAAGCAGTAAAATACCAATATCGAAGTCACACTTACGTTTCATGTTCCATTCCTCGGGGAATGGCATTTTCTCAACTGGAATAAGGTCGGAGGTTTTGACTTGGACGAATCGACCCATCCATCCTCGGTCTTTGTCTACATCGATACCTGAGAACACCGTCTTCGTGGACCGTCATTGTAGCTTTAAGAACCCACCTTGATAAACACGAGGGCTGTATATCCTTATCAAATGGTTGAGGGTAAAGGCCATTCCCTCGACCTTGCTCGAAAAAAACCTAATCAGACTCACGATGCGCCAGAATAAGGGGTAGTTGGCCGAGGGTTACTAGATACTGGCAGCAGAAGTCAAGTATGGCTGGATATACGGGACCTAGAGTGAAAAGGTAGGTATATACACTCAAGTACCCTTTCACATGGGTGGCGATGTCCTCCTCAGGGGAAGGAACCACCACCTCCTTATTTTCCCAACCACAATCCTTCTTCACTCTCTTGAGGTCACTCTCCAATATTGAGCAGATGTATAGAGACATGGGTTCACAGCGACCCGGAACTGGGGAGGGCTTTTCAACATTGAATTCGAAAGTCAGTTCGATTGGCCCCGGGACATATTCCCCGATACGAGGCTCCACCGGCGTCTTATCACTGGCCGACCGGGAAGAAGAAGATGAAGCCTTCTCTTTTTGTGGCACATTCTTAGAGGTTTTCGCCATTTGTGCCAGCAGAGGAGTTTGAAAATAAGAATAGATTGCTCTGATGAGAACAACGACGGTGTGACAGGCGGCGATAAGAAGAAGATGAGAAGGGTTTGAAATCCAAGAGCTTATAATCAAAGAAAAGTAAAGTTTGAATCAACAAAAGAGGTGGCATTTATAGGCTTGAGACGACGGTTCGGTATCACTAGTGGCCGACCGACGATTGACATGCATTGATGGTTTTTGGGAACCGAACCGACGGGATGTTTTGGTCACATCCATCGCTTACGTGATGGAGATGACGTCGTGATCGAAGTACAGGGGAATCGAAGCTCAGATCATTTCTTATCATTTCATTCTAAGAAACGCGGAGACTATCTGTGTATGATTAAAATTGATCATGTCCAATTTTATGGGCTCGAGGGTCTGCCTCGAGGTCAAGTTCATATCGAAGCAAGATCAATCTTGAAGAACACGGAGACTGGAGGATCGAGACCGAGCGAGATCGACATCGAGTAACGGAATGACGAGATATCCGCAATCGACCAAAATCTCGGCGGGAATCTCGGGATTGGTAGAACCATTAACGGTTATTGTTATCAATCACGTATTTTGTTTTCGAAACTAGAGTTATTCCTTATTTAGGATTTCTCTATTATATAAAGATGAGCTCTGTTCATTTGTAAGAGGACATGAATAACATACGCAATTACTGAGAAATAACAAACACTCTGCTCTTTTACTTGCTTACAATCTCCTACTATTCTTATTCATGTTGTTCTTATTGTTCTTGATATTTGATCTCGAGCCTACCCCAAACTGAGGTCGACAACTTGTAAACGGCACTGGTTTGATTTATTCGAATCGCTTAATTCATTTATTTATTTATCTATTTAGTCATTTATCAATTGGCATTGAATCGGATCACGTATCCTTATAACTACATTACAAGTTTAATTGTTACTCGTGTTTCGAGGTAAACATTATCATAATTAGATGATCTAATAAAATAAAACTGTATATGACTAAATCATGATTAAGTGAGATAAAACTTTGCTTAAAATATTTTATGCTGATTTTTTTTTAAACAAATTTAACTACTAGGTTGGATACCTAGTAGTCGTTTTATTAATAATAATAGCAAATATAAAACATGAATGTTATCTTACTAACTAGGACGATAAACTTTAAGACTACATAAGATCTAGTATCAAAATTGAGCTTGTCAGGCCCAATAGTGATATAGCAAAATG